>JAEVFN010000048.1:1146945-1433416 GCA_030449075.1 Murraya paniculata
GGAAATATAAATGCGAAATCATCAATGCGAACGCTCAGAACGTCGCTTGCGGTGCTTACGACCTTTCCTAGAATGGGAGGAGTGTGGGCCAACAATACTGAAGTCACGATGATGCCCCTCGATACCCTCAGGCTCAGAAGCAAAGTACTGATCAGCTAGAGAATTGTCCGCGGAGCTAAACTCCTCGTCTGATTGAGATGGGAGGTTTGCAGGAGGAGAGTGAATACCCATAGCCGGGGAGCGAATAGCAGCGGTAGGCGGACCCCTCGAAGAAGGCCGAATCGACTCACCCACAGATACACTCATCTCTGGAGCAACAGTCGCAACGGGAGCCATAGAAGCCGAAAGCTGACCCTGAGTCACAGGAGGCTGGTGATCAGAAGCAGGTGCTGTAACTCGTAATGGGCCCTGATCATGGGTCTGGGCCTCACCAACAGGCTGCGTGGGCTTGCGAAGCCCGGGATTAGCAACGTAGCAGGAATCCGCAGAGTGACCAAGATGCCTGCACGAGGAACAATTAGTTGGGACCCGCTCAAAGATAACGTCCTGCCAAAATCCGGAATCCCCCTTTCCAATCCATATACGAGGCAACAGCGGCTTCGAAACATCATACTCTACCAGAACTCGAGCTACCGATGGCCGATTAACCAAGGCCGTGGCATGATCAACCCGTAATGGGGTGCCAATAGCAGAAGCAATAGAAAACAAAGTAGATTTACAATGGATAAAATGAACAGGTAAGTATGGAAGGGATACCCATACCGGAACAATATGGGACTCCTCCGAACAGCGGAAATCAGTGTTCCACTTAAAGATGCGCATGCCTCGACCATTAACATACCAAGTCTGGCGCACCCAAACACGCGAATAATCTTCTTCCAAAGAAAGTTTGATCAACACATGCCGGTTGTCAAGCAAGGAGACTTGACAACTTCCTTTCAAACCCAGGGTAACAAAAAATCTCCGAATAATGTCCATAGAAGGCTGGCCAAAGGAGAACTTACCTACAAGAGCTAATGTAAATGGTTTAGCCATGGCTTGTATTTCCCACTATGGATTTTCGGTTGATGAACAGTCGCCTAAGAAAGTTGCTGGAAAGGAATTCATGGCTGAAATTACTTACTTAATTGCAGTGGAAAGCTTAATGTATGTTATAATATAAACAAGACCTGACATAGTGCAGCCAGTCTGTGTGGTGGGCAGGTTTATGTTCAACCCAGGAAAAGAACACTAAGAAGCTTATTAAATGGTTGCTAAGGTACCTTTGTGAAACCTACAGAAAAATAAAGGATTCTACAATCAACATGGAGGGATATGTGTGATTCAGAATGTGCTAGTGACCAAGATTGTGCTAGTGACCAAGATAGAAAAAGGTCAATGATAGGGTACCTGTTCAAGGTGAACAGTAATACAACAAGTTGGAAGACTACTCTGCAATCTGTAGTTGCTTTAGAAGCTAAGTATGTTGTTCTCACAGAGGCATTTAAGGAGTTAATCTGGCTGAAAGGATTATTAAAGAGTTGGTTAGAGAACTAAGCAATGTTTATGTGTTTTGTGATAGTCAAAGTGCAATATATTTAAGCAAAAATCAAGTGCACCATGATATAACAAAGCACATATATGTGAGAATGCATTTGATTAAAGATGAAATTAGCAAGAAGATGCATACTTCAAGGAACCCAGCATATATGATGACTAAATGATGGGCATAATTTATATACATATTTTATCCTTTATTATACATTTGTAATTTATTTTTATTTATTGCTTTAAGTAATCATATTATTTTATTGAACAGGGAAAGAATTGAAGATTAGAAACAAATGTGCATAAAAGATGAAGAATTGGAAACAATTGAAGAATTATTATTAATTTCCTTACAAATGCACGTGAGAAGCATTCACTACTAGAAAAAAAAGCATTTATGACAGTTATTACCTGTCATCTGCCCTATGGCATGACAGTTGAACGACCATCATTGATTCTGGTGTCAAGAAAATAATATAACTGTTTTTACGTGTCATGTTATGCATGATATATTATTTATCACGATTCTGTCATTGTTACTTCGATGAAAAATTTTCACGCATGATTAATATCTATCATAAACACTTCCCATTCATGACTATTGTCTGTCATATGAACATGATATATTTAATTGGAATAATAAAATTATTTAATTATTTTAATTTAATACTAATTCCTTAAAATTATTTTTATTAAATTTGGTAGGAATAAATGAAATTTTAATATGTGAAATTTTGACGGTAAATAAAATATATTTTAATCATTTGGCGGGAATTAGTAAAATTGGCGCCAATTTTGTTTATACAATTTTTTTTTTTTGCGAGAATTAATAATTCTTAAACCCATTCACAAGTTTCATAGAGTATAATTCAGCTATGAATTAAAATAACAACAATTATAGTCAAATGAATACTTCATTAATTCTTAATTTGATACCTAACATTACAATTACAATTCTTAAATGAACAATCTTGAGTTAGCTATCTGAATCAACTAGCAATACCACTTAAAACCAACAACAGCGCCTGAGTCAACCATTTGAATAAACCAGCAACATCAGCTAATTCAAGCGCCTGGAGTTAACATTGGCACAAGAAGAACAAACTAAACCTCCATCAACTGACACAAAACCAAACATAGTTTGATACTGCCATCAAATGCAAGTAAAACATATGCAACAGAACCAAATGCAAGTGCCATTCTGGAGAACAACAAATAAACCAAACCAAATGCCACTTATTCACACTTCTAGTAATTAAACTAAATGCAGTGTTCAATTAAACTAAATGTAGTCTCGTATTGCCATTACATTCAAAATTTCTAAAAAGGCAGTGTTCTATCAACGAAGCACCAAAACCAAACCAATCTAATCTAGCATAATTACAAGCTTAACCCAAAACGATTATACATTATATTGACACATCAAATTCGCTATCAAACCAACCTAACATAGCCAAGTAAATGAACATTAAAACTCAAAACAGACCTAAACTAACCGAAGTATTTAATAAACAGTCCTCACCTTATATGAGCATTCGGACATAGTTCATCCATTCATAAATTGCTTGTGCCTCGCTATATGCGTTTTAAGCACATTTTCAACTTTATTGAGACTAACATGACCAGAATTCACGAAGCCAAAAGATTTCCCTATCTTATCAGCTGTAATTTTGTTCTATAAGAAACTAACATTCAAGAAAAAGCAATAAGTGAGAAGGCAATGGTAACAAGAATACAACTACTGTGATTTTGAAAGTAAATTTTCCCCATCATCAGTCTAATTGTAGTTTATCAAGTTTCCAAACTAACTCCATAAATCATTTTCAAAAGTAAATTACAGACTGACAATGCAAAATTTCTTTGTACAAGTGGGAAATGTTTTTGGTTTTTCCTTCTACATATACAAGATCTCTCCAACCGATAATAGATAAAGCAATGATAGTTTAACAGGCATAGCCAATGATATGTGCAAGAGATTTCAATCTTGACCTATCCATAAATGAAGGTAAGTTAAGCATTTAGGTAAAAACAAAACAAAAACTTTGACATGATCAGAGCTTCATTGGTTTTCCATTGCTAATATCTCCAAACAAAATCAAAATAGGACACCTTTTATTTATTTTGAAAAAGTACTAAAAGGGCACACAATCCTGTAATCGTTTTCAGTAGGTTATGAAGGATATTTACCTGGGCATCCACAACATTGTGCAAGTGCAACTTAATGCCAAATTGAAAATATAATGCCTACGAAAACAAACAAATAAATTTAAAAACAGAAATAACATATTGTCAAGCATATCATATATGCCATGATGCAATCGTGAATAAAGTATTGTAATGTAACTAGACTCAAGTGTAGGCTTACAGGCTTTCCCAATTGTCTCCCCACCCTAAGTGGCGTCAACCAGGTATACATCATCTATAAATGCTAGTTTCCAAAAAGCACAAAGCTTAAGTTTATAAATTTTCTCATACATCAAATTCACATACATATAGTAGAGGGGTTTTGGTTCATTCCTATTAAAACACAAACAAACATAAAAATGTATTTCATTTAGTACAAATAGTAGATGGATCAAACAAGACAACAAAACACATTATACCTGCATCATACAAAGATTTCCATGGCGATAAAGGTCAACTTCCTCACAGTCAAAACCAATGACCAATTGCCTCTCAGACGACGGTTCCAAGAATTCAGCAGGAAGTTGAGAAGCATTGGTCACAATATGGATTGGAATCACTGAATTATGGGCTTTACATCTGAAATAAAAGAAAAAAGATAGTGGAAAAAAATGTTGCAACTCAACAAAGCTTCAACCAATAACTCAAAAATATATATATATCAGTTCCTTATAACAAATTAAGAAAACAAATTATAAACGTGATCTAACAAATTAGTGTGTTAATTTGAATTTGCCTCCAAAAAATCTCCATTTCCACATAGATTCAAGATTCTTAAAGAATATTATTTTTCATCTTCATAAAATTTCTAAGTAACCAAACACAAAGCAAGTTCAAAATACAAAAAGCTAAATGAAAAACGAATCTAATGACATGAGCAAGCAATCCCCAATTAACGATTCGCAACTGCTCAATTACAACCTATATTTTAAAAATTAAAATTCTTGTTTGAAATTAAAAAATAAATGTAAATTAAATTAATTGATTACCAGGGTCTGAAAAGAGGGGAGCATGAGTGTGATGAGAAAGAGACGAAGCCATCTCATCAGGACCATCCAACTAGATCAAACTTTTTTTTCCTCTATATTGTACCCTATTAGAGATTTTATTCTAGCTTTTCTTTTTTATTTTTTGGAAAAGAATTTAAATAGAGAAAAAGTTAAAAAAATAAAAGAAAAAAGAGTTGGTTCTGATGTGTACCATAACAAGAAGTCCTTAAGATTGCTCTTAAAGTCAACTAGGAATTCAACATTACAAATTAAAAAATTACCAACGTCATTTCCTCACTCTAATCTGCAAACTAATTAAAAAATTAATTGACCATTGGCTTTTCATTAACTTACATTTTCTCCTTCTTCTCTTTCTTCTCTAATGACAGCTGGTGTTCTGAATGAGGGGTTGTTGAGAGACAGCTGATGGGTAAGAGTGCAAAAGGCTTGGCAGTTGGAGTGCTTTTGTAAATTCGTGATGGGTGCTTGGCAGCTATGATGGGCTTCATTCAATTGATTTTCTTCAGTTGTGATTAGGCTGTCAGGGATTGTGGGTGATTGGGGTTTTTGTCAATTGAGTGAAAAATAGGGACTGTGCAAAATGCTTCTTCTGTGCTTGAGAGAGAACCAAAAAAAAAAAAAAAGGATATAGAAGGGTTTCAATGGTTTCAACACTTAGCAAATCTTGCTAAGTGTTGAAGCGTTGTTTACAAAGCAAAATTTAAAATAAAAAACTCCAATTTTTGTTTGGAAAGAAAAGCCAAGTTCATTGTGGTGGTGGCCAAGAGAGCGAAAGCTTTTGGAGATTGGGGTTAGGGTTTTGACTGCTAGAGTGGGAAAGGTCATGGAAAAATGAGAGAGCGAAAATTTTTGACGAAGTAAGGGTAAGGGATTGAAAATTTTTGGAAGAGAGCAAAATTTGGGAGCGAAGGAGAAAGATAGAGGGACAGAAAGAGAGAACGAAATTTGGCGGTTTAGGGCTGAAATAAGAGGGATTAGGATCATGCTAAGTTACAGCAGCAGCTGTAGTATGAATAGTAATTATATGTATGTTACTGTTTATGCTACAGTTACAGCTGCTGTAAGTAGCTGTGACTTAATATTAGTTTTGAATATTTTGATTAAGTGTTGTGTTAGATACTACTTATAACAACTCTGAACGTCACCGTTTATAATAGGTTGTTATTTCAATCCATGACAGATGTCTATCGTGCCTAACAAACAACATCGGATTGTATTGTAAAATGACTTGCCAATTTAAATCCTAAAAAAATAAAGAAATTTAAGTATGACATGTATTTATTATTTGTTTATGTCGGTATGCTATAAGTCATGAATATGTCATGAAATCTTGATATATGATTATCTGTCACGAATATGTCATGTTTTTATGATAGAATCGTGACTCAATGTTATCTGTTATAAAAATTTTATCATGGATATATATTTTTTTAGTAGTTATTATTTTTACAAGAAAATTTGTACGTAAGGAAATCATAATGCAGGGCAAGCATGTTGCAAAGCATCCAAATTAAAGCATTAAATTATATTGAAGTGGCTTTCCTGGCAAAGAATAACCCAGGAAACAAATTGAATTTGGCGATTTTGCCTTACAAATGGCCGTTTTGCTTGTAATTGGAATCCAAATAGTCTTCAGTCAAAGTGTCAGTCACCAAAGCAATATATAAAGCCAAGACAAAAGAAGAAAAGGAGCCAACCCGATTCAACAGAGTGTGTAGTGGCACAAAAAAAAAAAAAAAAGCCATGTTTAAGAGAGAAAAGTAGGCAGTGATTCAAAAAGCGCTGTAATGGTTTCATCAATGTAGTCTTCCCTTCAAACTCTGAATGTCATTAATTTTTATTTTCGCTCTCTTTTCGTTTTGTTATGCTAGATTTTTTATTTGGTTGAGGGTGAATTCAATTTATTAATATTTAATTTCTATCATTCAATTTATTTAATTGAGATTGTTAATGTTCTTTCATAATTAATGTTTATGATTTTATTCTTGTCTTATTTAAGTGGCCAATTAAATAGGACTTGAATAAATTCTATTGTTGGATTAAAATACTTGATCCATAATTGCCTTGATATTTCAATCATTAGTAGCAAATTGGAATCAGCGATTGCAATGAGAGAACATAACCTAGGTTAAATAATCTAAGCTTGTGTGTTTACTACCTAGATCAACCTAATATCTTTCTCTACTTAATGCTTTTGTTCTATTAAATTTAGAGAGTTTGTTTTAAATTATTTAATGGTTAGAGATTAGGTGAAGAACTTGTTTTGGCTAACAACATATTAATGAGAGATCGAGATTAATGGAGCTTATTGTTGCCAACAGTTGATAATTTCAATAGAAATTGATGATAGAATTGATATATCGATTATGTGCATGTTTGGTGGTGGCAAATGATCCTTTGACCAAAGTTTCACTATTATTATTATTTCTCTCTCCTTTAATTTGAGTTTCCAGTAAATTATTATCTTCATAGTTTTAGTTCTTTATTTCGTGCCATTTAGTTAAAAATTTATAAAACCACTTTTATTTATAGTTGGCATTTTCTTTAGTTAAATTAATTTATATTTTAGTTATTATTATTATTATTATTATTATTATTATTATTTTCATCATTATTAATTTTAAGTCTTTGTTTTAAAGTTGAACATATGATTCCTAAAGTGACATGATCGCGATTGATCAAGCAAGATCAAATTTTGAAATATATGCTTTTCAACTTGGAAAAATCCTTTTGTAATAATCACGGAAAAGCCCCGTAACCAAACCCTAAACTTATAAGCAACAAATAGAACCTTGCCTTCACTATTGCCATTGGAATGGCTTCCCCGGCCGTAGGTGGTGGTCCCCAGCCACCACCGGCGCACTGCCCCACTGCCGGCCACCTCCCCCAGCCTGGGCAATCCCTCCACCAGCCCCCCGTGCACCACGACGATCCTCACGCACACGGGTCCCCTCCAAACGAATTGGATCTCCGGTGCCTCTAACCGCCATCGCGGCTAGCAGCAGCATGCCAGACCATCCCTCTCGACCACCCTTGCCCCACCTTGACACCGACCAGCCTGACCGAGTCGAACAACCACGGGTTCAAGGCCCTAGATCTCGTAACGATGACCACCACCTCTCGATCACCGCCGCCGAGCGTCCAGCAGCTGGTGACGGCCCACACTCTTCCCCCGCCGAAGCTCAGCCCTCCCGTCCACCACAGTAGCACTTGTTTGGCCAAGCTGATGCCACCCAAAACCCTAGCCGCCACATGCATCCAACTCACACGTTATTGGCTGCTGCGTGTGGTATCATGCAACCCACCGATTCCAACCAGGCCAACCACGTTGCAGGCGTCTCCAAGCTACCATTGGCTCCCTTACCACGGGTCCATGCAGCCTCGAATGAGCCACAAGGTCCCTCTTCCCCTCACTGCTCACAACAAGCCACCACACACCAAACTCAGCCCACAAACCCGCCCACACAGCCTGATTTAGCTCGCCCTCAGAAGTGTGCTTCTCCGCATCCCACCAGTGGTGCTTCGGCTATGCAACAACCCTCTCCACAGTCCGTGCCAGCTCCCACACAAAGCCCTCACACCCCACAAAACCTACCTAGGCCGATCCTTGAGCCTAATAATCCCTCTCAACTCCCCACGTCACAGCCCCATGCTCCCCTGCCAGTCATGGGTTTGCCTCAGCTTGGGGTGATTCCCTCCAACCAGCCTCCTCCAAACTCATCTCATGACCGACAATGCCCTACATTAGCTACTCATCAGGTTGTTACAGCTAGTGCCCCTCACCGTCCAGCCCATGTCAACCATGCAACCTATAACCAACCTCCCCCTTCTAAGCCATCATTTGCCTCCGTTTTGAACCCAGTATCCATCCTTAACCCAACAGCTCCCCGTAGGCCTCATAAGTCATTCCTTGATGCAGTTACGGGTTCTACGGAACCCACAACACTGGTTAAGCTGACTTCCCTATATCGTGGCGAGCCTGCTATCCATTTTACAGCAGCGGAAATACAAGCCATGGCTAAACCATTTACATTAGCTCTCGTCGGTAGGTTCTCCTTTGGCCGGCCTTCTATGGACATTATTCGGAGATTTTTTGTTACCCTGGGTTTGAAAGGAAGTTGTCAAGTCTCCTTGCTTGACAACCGGCATGTGTTGATCAAACTCTCTTTGGAAGAAGATTATTCGCATGTTTGGGTGTGCCAGACTTGGTATGTTAATGGTCGAGGCATGCGTATCTTTAAGTGGAGCACTAATTTTTGCTGTTCGGAGGAGTCCCCTATTGTTCCGGTATGGGTATCCCTTCCGTACTTGCATGTTCATTTTATCCATTGTAAATCTGCTTTGTTTTCTATTGCTTCTGCTATTGGCACCCCATTACGGGTTGATCATGCCACGGCCACGGTTAATCGGCCATCGGTCGCTCGAGTTCTGGTGGAGTATGATGTTTCGAAGCCACTGTTGCCTCGTATATGGATTGGAGAGGGGGATTCCGGATTTAGGCAGGACGTTATCTTTGAGCGGGTCCCAGCTTATTGTTCCTCGTGCAGACATCTTGGTCACTCTGCGGATTCCTGCTACGTTGCTAATCCCGGGCTTCGCAAGCCCACGCAGCCTGTTGGTGAGGCCCGGACCCATGATCAGGGCCCATTACGTGTTGCAGCACCTGCTTCTGATCACCAGCCTCCTGTGACTCAGGGTCAGCTTTCCGCCTCTGTGGCTCTCGTTGCGACTGTTGCTCCAGGGATGAGTGTTTCTGTGGGTGAGCCGATTCGGCCTTCTTCGGGAAGTCTGCCTACCACTGCCATTCGTTCCCCGGCTATGGGTATTCACTCTCCTCCTCCAAACCTCCCATCTCAATCAGACGAGGAGTTTAGCTCCGCGGACAATTCTGTAGCTGATGAGTACTTTGCTTTTGAGCCTGAGGGTATTGAGGGGCATCATCGTGACTTCAGTGTTGCTGGCCCGCACTCCTCCCATTCTAGGAAAGGTCGTAAGCACCACAAGCGACGTTCTGGGCGTTCGCATTGATGATTTCGCATTTATATTTCCGTTACACTGTAATTGGTTTCCATTTCCATTTGTTCATTGTTCTTTTTCTTCTGCTTAGAGGTTTTGGTTTATGTCCCCCTCCATATGTATTTTTCGTTTTATTTTAATAATCTACAGGTAAGGGAGTCCCGCCTAACCCCCCTCACCCTTGGGTGGTTTTTTTTTTTTTTAAAAAAAAGTCTTTGTTTTAAAGTTGATAATAAATACAACTACCAGAGCCTCTGTGGGAACAATCTTTACTCGCTTTATATTAGTTGTTTATATTACTAGTAAGGTTTTGAATTTTGTGCACCTTAACGACACTACCATAAAAACTTTGCTGCTCAGTATGTTCAGTTTGTGCCAAAACTTGGCAGGGGTTATCATGATCGAATCTAGATCTGGCAAGATATTGTCCGCTTTGAACCTTAACAAGGCCCGCACGGTTTTGTTTCTGGGGTACCCATACACCCCAAAACGCGTATTGCCAATTAAGGTGTGGATCACCCCTTATAAACCCAGAATCTATCTCGTGCTTTGCCGATGTGGGATTCACCTAAGGTGTTACATACACCCCCTTAGGGACTGAGCGTCATCGCTGAGGTTTGCCCCACCATCGCTCAAGAGGACACGCGGAGCCGCTCTGATACCAACTGTCATGACCCAACCTAGACCTGGCAAGATACTATCCGCTTTGAGCCTTAACAGATGGTATCAGAGCGGTTATGATAAAGGGTGTTGCTAATCACGATAAGAAGAATCATAAGGTAACTAATATTTAATTAATTATAATTAATTTTATCGTTTTTATTATTACTACTTTGATCGTTTATTATTTTCCTCTATGCGTCAGGCTATTTTCTCTAATATATAAAGATCTTGATATGAACCACGTCCTCCAATGAAATTAACCACATCCTATATTTTAAGCGAGTCATTGGCGCAATACAATACTAGATATTTGCATGGACATACCGTAAAGCCTGTATAAATTAATAATGTCGGAATCATACAACAGTTATTAATTTAAAGAGACATTGATCATAAGTTAATAATCTATTAATTTATTAATTTATAGTGTGTAAATACAATTTACTAAACATATATTTAATAAGCTAGAAAATTCATTTGTATTTTACTATATATCCATGCAAATATCTAGCAATGTATTACGTCAATGGCTTGGTGAAAACATAGGATGTGGTTAATTTCATTGGAGAATGTGGGTTATGGAAACATCTTTATATATTGGAGAAAATAGCTTGACGATTGATATAAGGAGAAAAAATCTAATAATAAACCAGACAAGATAATGGCACTAAAAACGTTAAAATTAATTAAATGAACGTTGAAATTGCCTTCATAATGTAAAAAAGATATTAAAATCAACAGTTAATGCAAAGAAACACTAAGCAATTTATTGAATCCTCATTTATCGAATCTTTCAATTCCATTAAAGTCACTGCAGTTTATTTCTTATTTTTCGTTCATATAAATAGAGGCTCATGCCTTTCTAATTATTACACATCTCTTTTAATTCTGGTTAAGTTGTATACAGTTTACTTAAGAAATAGAAAAATGTCGAAGAGTCTTAGTTTCATCATCTTGGCTTTGCTTGTAGTGGCAAACACTAAAAGCACACTTATTTCAGCCAGTCGCACTGGCCAACGATTTGGCCCAGGCGCTTCATTTTCTATTAATCCTGCAGCGTCACCTGACATTGTTGATTGCTCAGGGCTTACAAGGGAAGAGTGTTTGATCGAGAAGTTTAAGAAAGCTCTCGAAGACTATGCCTATAAGTGTCCCCCAGGGGGATGCAAGTGATTTTGATCATCGGTTATTCCTTTTATCTTAATTTTATGAGTGCTTTTGCGATAATGATCAGTTGTAGTGAAATTGAAACTTGTTTTAATAAAAGAAGAAATTAATCCATTATGAGTACTTAATGTTATGCCGTGTGTATTTCATGTGTGTATCCAGTGCTGTTTTGTTATACACATATCGTTGAATCAATCTACGAGAGAGCAATCTGTCGAGATACTAACAAAAATCAAGCGATCAAAATTACTGTGCTAGTACCATTTGTAATATTTAAATTTCACGTCAATTTCCTTTTAGAGTGAGGGTATATGCATACGAAAACAAAAAAGCTCTGAACCCTCATATTTTATTGAAATCTTATATGGCCAATTAAGGGCTTCGATTTACCCGTTGAGAATCTTTAATTTATCCCCAAAAAATGTAAAGACATCAATTTGTCCTCATTTAAAGGCTAAGAGTGTTAATAAAAAAATTCATCAACGTACCCCTCCATTTACGCTCGTCTTTTGAACAAAAATTAGGAGAAATGGAGGTCTTCATACTTTTGGAGGGGGAATTGATGATTATTATTAGGAGCGGATGAATTGAATTTTCCCCAATTAATATAACAAACACGTATTTGCCTCATCTACTGAACATGCAGTCATTTTCACAATCTCCAGATCCTCGCTGTTGTTTGCTTTCGCGATTTCGTAGCTTCTCCCCTCTTGATGTGCCTTAATTCTCTGTCGTTTGCTTTCGCGATTTCCTAGCTTCTCCCCTCTTGATGTGCCTTAATTCTTGACCTTATATAATGCCATGATTGTGCACTATTGGCTGAATCCGATTAGGGGTTCCAATTTAAGTCCTTTCCAATTCTAAAATCAATCTTCCTAATCAATGCCACCACATCCTATTGGCACCATAAACCGATAATTTGTTTCTCACTTTTGATAGCTCTGCATCTGTTTTCCAATTGTAGACTTGAGATTCCTTCTAAATGCAAATTTATCTTTAGGGATGGCAGAAATCCCCACAGGGATAGGGACCCTTGGGGATTTTCCTCATTCGGAGAGGGTACGGGGACGATTTTATACCCAATTTCTTATTTGGGAAAGGGACGGAGATAATTTTTTACCCAGTTTCTTATTCGGGGAAGGGACGGGGATGAGATAGAATCCCCATCCCCTCCCCATTTTCCACTTCCTCATTTTTATTTTTAATTATAATCTTATTTTTAGAATTATTAATAAATAAATAAAATAATTTAAATAATAAAATAATAAATAGTAGTACAAATAACAAATATCAAAATATTTATACAAATATATTATAAAACTTTCATGCCTAATTAACTAGTAGTGGTTTTGAATTACTATTCGAGCAGACCTTATTTCAAGACTCGGCCCAAAACTGTTTTAGATTATGAATTACATTGCTTATATTATTTTTATTGTTTTGGATTTAGAACTTGATGCTATCTCTCATTTTGCCACATTTGAAGAACAGAAGGAGCAGGAGGTATAAGAGTAAATTATTAAAAATATTAATTTCAGTATCTATAATCATTTCATTTATTTCATTATTGATATAAAAGTAATTTTTTTTATTATAGTGCTATGAATATTGACGAAGATAATTATTCTGATAATTTATATTTTGAAGTGTGATTTTTGTAATGGATTAATGTTAATGTACGATATATTGTCAAATCTTACTTTTGTTTAAGTTTTTTATTTTAGTATGATTAAATTAAGTTCAAAAATTAAAAACATATTAATCATTCAGGGATCAGGGACCCTTTGGGGATCCCCTGTTATTATTCGGGGAGGGGACGGGGATTCTCTCAAGCAATTTTGACGGGGATGGGGAGGGGACGGGGACATATACAAAATAGCAAAGATGGGTATAGGATGTCGGTCCCCTCCCCTCCCCTCCCCATTGCCATCCCTATTTATCTTGGCTTCACCTGCTCTTCACTCCAGCTATGCCATGACTTCTATTAATTCTTCAACGCTTCCCTAAAAAGTGTTACTTTTTATGCACTTTCTATTCATAATTTCCAATTATTTCCCTGTTCAATTAAAAAATTTAACTAATTAAAAATAACAATTAAACGTAACCAATAAATTCTAAATTAAGGGTAAAATATGCAAATATCATACGCTTATCAATCATGGTTTGTATTCAGTCAAGCTACATCAATAAGGATGCATAAATGATCCTATTTCCCCACGCGTGGTCACTAGAGGATCCAAATCTGGATTTGCTGTTGTATCCGTATATTTCAAAATATCTAATATCATCAAGTTGACATTCAAAATAAGCGTTATATACTGAGTCGCGACATTATAAAACCAACATTTTCTTTTAAAGGTAAATTTAACATTGACCAAAAGGGAAACAAACAACATTAGTGTTCAAAACACCAAATTTGCATAAACCATTTATTGATAAAAAAGTTGATGGATTGCCATTCTAAAGAAGTTGATCCGCAAACGGTGGTATAACTATTTATGAAGGAATTAAAGAAGAGGATGTGCTCATACTGTCTTTGCTATTCTTGTTCAACTCCACGGCCACCACTGTCATGAGGCAGGCCAAAGACAAGAAAGTAAATGCTAGGGAAAGAATAAGGATACTTTTGGTAATAAATTAAATTAATTGAAAGTTGCAGCTTGGAAAGATACTTTGAGGAGGTCCAATATCACTATTCGAAAAAAAAGCCCATGGAACTAGCCCACTCCTACGCATTGATTCAATATAAGACGTACCAAGTTCAAGCCCAAGCTCCATTGGTATTCAATCATTTTTGTGAACTTTTAAATTCTCTCTTAATATCGATTTACACGAATATTGAAAGATTTCATAAATAGTTGCTTAGTGTGAAAAATGCATTATTAAAATTCGTGTAGCAATGCAATATGCAAATATGCAAAGCATTATCCAACACAAATATGGAGACGAAAATGCCATAACCCACGAGAGCATTGAACCAAATCTAAAAGCATTGATCACATTACAATAAAAGCTCAAGGCATTTTGAGCTTTGGCATTCGTTAATTGATGGTTTGATAAATTATGTGCATATGCAAAGTTTTAGTAAACTATTTGCTCAAATATGGATACTTTAAGCATTTATGTTACACAGCAAGTTCGTTTTTCTTTAGATCAAGGCTTATCATGTAATGAAGAACACTTGCGTGTTGCGTCTTGCTGTTAATGCTTCCACGTTCATAAAGGTGAGATGGATGGATCCACTTTGTCAAATTCGTTATTGACTACAGTAACTAGCTTTGAGACTTAAGACTTGAAGAGTCTTACCAAAAACTCGGTCCAACATATATTGATGATAAAGCCCAAACAATTTATATAAGGTAAGGCTAATTGTACGCCAAATAATATTTTCAGTACTCTAATTTCATTAAAATATAATATTATTGAAATATCCTTACAATAATTAAATCCAAATGAGATTATTTTTATCAATTAATAGCCATTAAAGAATAAGAAAGGCATGAGCCTCCATTTATATGAGTGGATATTAAGACATGAGCTACAGTGACCATAATGGAATTGAAAGATTCCACAAATGGGGATTAAATAAATTACGCCGCGGCTGTTTGCATTAACTATTGATGTTAATATCTTATTGAATTATGAATGCGATTTCAACATATATTTAATTAATTTTATCGTTTTTATTATTACAACATTGTTTAGTTTATTATTTTCCTCTCCGCGGCAAGCTATTTTCTCTAATATATAAAGATCTTGTTAAGAATTAGTTATATTACTTTGAACTCTAACCCTCAAGATTCTACCACGCACTGATCTTTGAACTTAGGAATGTGTTTTGATCAAATTAGAGATGTGTAATCAATCAGAATTTGCAGAGAAAGAAAAGTAATAGAACTGGACAAGAAAAAGGTTATAGAGGTTCGGCAACAGTGCCTACATCCCTTTAAGAAACAGAAGCCATATCCTTTATTATTAATGCTCAACAGATTAAAAGCCTAATGGCTGAATTACAATGAATCGAGTCCCTCAGATCTCAGCAGTTAAGTCCTTATATACAGCTATGGAAGAGTCCAGAAAGTGGTGCCATTTGCTAGCTTCTCTTCTGGGTTTGTTGTAACAGAACCCAGACGATTCCCACCAAAAGTAATGGTATTCAACTGCTTTTTCCCACGTGACATTCATGTGATATTTTAAGTGCTTCAAACGACACTCATGGTTGCCGTTTCAGGGTCTAAGTTTATACATGCCAATCACGTGTATTACCAATACCGTGTGTATGACAGAGATTGAATGTCGTGTGAGCAATGAAAGCCTCATGCTGCCTTTTCGTTTGGATAGCATTACTACAACCGACAAAGTTGTTTTACCCTAAGCTGAGCTTGTGATTCTGGTTCACAATTCAAGAATCTCCACCTTGAACCTGAATCTCTGCATTCCTATAGCTTCTTCTTCTCATCTATCTGCAGTTTTACCTCCTGCAAATACCAGCTAAGTCTAAGCAGTGCTTAAACTTAGCAATGGGCGTTGGTTTTGTTAATATATCAACAATGTTTTCACTGGTATGGATCTTCACAAGTTTGATAGTACCCTTAGAGACTTCCAGCCTGATGAACTGAAGTTTAATGTCTATGTGTTTTGTCTTTTCATGATGGACCTGATTCTTGCTCAAACTTATCGCACTTTGACTGTCATATAGAACTGTTAAAGATGCCTGTTCATGCCCCAGTTCATTTACCATGCCTTTTAGCCATATTGTTTCCTTAAATGCCTCTGCAGCAGCTGTGTACTCAGCCTCTGTTGTTGATAAAGCTACCACACTCTGCAAAGAAGCTTTCCAGCTGATTGTACAGTTGTTGAGAGTGAATAGGAAACCAGTAAGGGACCTTCTATTGTCCAGATCTCCTACATAGTCTGAGTCTACATAACTTTCAGCCAGATTGTAGGTTATTCTCTTTCCCCCATACAACAATCCATAGCTTGCAGTCCCTTTTAGATACCTTAGTATCCACTTCACAGCTCTCCAATGTTCTTTTCCTGGATTTGCCATGCTGAGTGCATATGACAGATTAGGTCTTGTTAACACCATAGGATACATTAGGCAGCCTACTGAGCTGACATATGGAACTTTTGACATTTCACATTGTTCCAAGCCAGTGGTTGGACATTGCTGACTGGACAATTTGAAGTGTGCTGCCAATAGTGTACTCACTGGTTTGCTGTTTGCCATTCCAAACCTTTCCAAGACCTTTGTGACATATTTCTCTTGAGTAAGAAACAAAGTCTTTGCTGTTCTGTCTCTTATTAAATCCATGCCTAGAATCATTTTTGCTGAACCAACGTCTTTCATCGCAAACTTATTCTTTAATTGTTGCTTTAATAGATCTATCTGCTTCATATTCTTACATGCTAGAAGCATATCATCAATATATAGAATGAGATAGATCACCTCTCCTTCGTCTTTGTTCTTCCTGAAGTATACACAGCAGTCATAATTGTATTTTTGAAAGTTCAACTTCTGCATATAACTGTCAAACTTCAGATACCACTGTCTTGGTGATTGTTTTAACCCATAAAGTGATTTCTTCAGTAAACAAACCCTATCTGGATGATCTGTATCAATGAAACCTTCAGGCTGTGACATGACAATCTCCTCTTGAAGTTCACCATGTAAGAAGGCTGTTTTAACATCCATTTGTTCGAAATGCATATCATATGAAGCAACTAGTGCATCAAGATTCTAATAGATGTGTGTCTGGCTACTGGTGAGAAGATTTCTGTAAAGTTGACCCCTTCCTTTTGTGTGAATCCTTTTGCTACTAACCTAGCCTTGAATCTCTTAGGTTCAACATCAGCTATCCCCTCCTTTATCTTGAAGATCCACTTGTATCCCACAACCTTTCTTCCTTCTGGTTTTTGAATTAATTCCCAAGTACCATTCTTGTGAAGTGATTCAATCTCATCCTGCATGGCCTTGATCCACAAAGTTGAATTTTTACTCGCAACAGCTTCTTCATAAGTTCTTGGCTCTTCTTAGTCTACTTCCTGTGCTGCTGTCAAAGCATATGCTATTAAGTCAGCATATCCTAGTCTCTTAGGTTCTCTTATCTGTCTCTTCTATCTATCCCTGGTAAGCTGATAATCCTGTATTGAGATGTGCCTAGGTGATTAAGTTTTTTCCTCATTTGTGGTCTTATTTTCCATAGAATGGTCTGTGTTGAGATCATCCTCTGACTTAGACAGCTCCACCTCAAAATAAGGTGTATCTTTCCCTGTTATCTTTTGAGTTTTGCATTGTGCAGCATCTTGATTCAACATTTCAGTCTCATTGAAGACTACATCTCTGCTTACTATGCACTTTGGAGGCTTTAGGTCTGTGCACCATAGCTTGTAACCTTTAGTCCCATCAGGATACCTAAGAAAGGCACATTTCAATGCCCTTGGTTCAAGTTTGCCTTGTTTAGTATGTGCATAGGCAAAGCAGCCAAAAATTCTCAATTTTGAGTGGTCAGCCATCTTTCTTGACCAAACCTCATAGAGAGTTTTGAAATCAAGAGCAGTTGAAGGGCTCTTATTTATTAGGTAACATGCCATGTTTAGAGCTTCAGCCCACAATGTTTTTGGCAGCTTAGAATGGAAGAGCATGCATCTAACCCTCTCCATAAGTGTTATGTTCATTCTTTCTGCCAAACCATTTTGTTGTGGTGTATACCTCACTGTCTTATGTCTAAGGATCCCATTCTTTCTACACAAATCATCAAACTGCTTGTTACAAAATTCAAAACCATTATCAGTTCTCAGCCCTCTAACTTTCTTACTAGTTTGAGTTTCAATCAAGATTTTCCAAGTCTTAAACTTATCAAAGACCTGTTCTTTACTCTTCAAAGGATACACCCAAACCATCCTAGAGAAATAATAAATCATAGACAAGAAATAATAAGCTCCACCTAGAGACTTTATCTGTGCTGGTCCCCACAGATCAGAATGTATGTGGTCTAAAATGCCTTTTTTTTGTGTGCACTGCAGTCTCAAACCTGGTTCTTGAGGACTTCCCTAGGACACATTCCTCACAGAAACCTATGGCACTTATCTTATCACTACCTAGAGCTCCCTGTTTTTCAACTTCTCTTAGCCCATTTTCACTCATGTGTCCCATCCTGAGGTGCCACAGCAATGTTTTATCTTGAATATGTTTTTCTATGATACTAGCATCACCAGATATAGCTGTACCTTGCAGTATATATAGGCTATTTTGCATCACATCCTTCATCAGCACTATAGACCCTCTAATGACTTTTAGTGTACTGGACTCAACTCTTATGGAACAACCAGCCTTATCCAGCATACTTAGGGAAATTAGATTTCTTTTAAGCTCTGGAACATATCTGACATTATCTAATTCCCTAATTAATCCATCATACATCTTTAGCCTTACAGAGCCAATTCCAATGACCTTACAAGTTGCATTATTACCCATTAAAAGCTTACCACCATCATAGGACTGATAGTCAATGAATAGATGTTCAAATGGGCACATATGGTAAGTACATCCAGAGTCAAGAACCCATTTATCTTCAGTTTGGTTACAGGAGGCTACTAGAACACCAGCAGAGTCATATCCTCCATCTGATTCATTAGAAGCAACAGTAGCATTACCGTTTCTGTTCCTTGCATCCATAGGCTTATTCTTTCTCTTAGGGCTGTCTCTTTTGAAGTGACCCTCTTTGTGGTACTGAAAACACTTCAAAACCTTATTCTTGGATTTTGATCTTCCCTTCCTTTTTCCTTTCCAGCCATCCCTCTTTTCTGGTCTTCCTCTTACTGTCAATCCCTCACCATCTTTAACTTTTGACTTCTTGGAGCTTTCTTTAGAACTCAGAGCTTCTTTAACATCCTGCATTGTTAAAGACTATCTGCCATACAACAGTGTGTCCACAAAGTGTTCATAGGAGGGTGGTAGTGAGGATAACAGGATAATGGCTTTATCCTCATCATTAATCTTCACATTAATGTCTTCAAGATCCAAGATGATCTTATTAAAGGCATCAATGTGAGCAGTTAAGGAACTGCCTTCTTCCATTTAGAGTGTGTAGAGTCTTTTCTTTGTACTCAGTCTCTTTATGAGAGACTTCTTTGTGTACATGTCCTCTGGTATCCAAAGGCCTGCAGCTGTTGTTTGATCCCCCACCTCTCTGAGTACACCATCTCTAAGACTCAAGATTATGCTGCTGTGTGCCTTATCCATGGATCTTGCATGTCTTCATCTTTGATCTTGCTGACTTTCTTTGAGGTTTTTGCATCCTCCAGAACCTTCTCAATTCCCTGGTGTACCAGCAATGCCCTCATCTTTAGTCTCCAAAGGTGAAAATCATTTTCGCCTGTGAACTTCTCCACATCAAGCTTCTGTGTTGCCATTCTCAATTCAAGAATCAGAGATGTGAGCTCTGATACCAATTTGTTAAGAATTAGTTATATTACTTTGAACTCTAACCTCCAAGATTCTACCACACACTGATCTTTGAACTTAGGAATGTGTTTTGATCAAATCAAAGATGTGTAATCAATCGGAATTTGCAGAGAAAGAAATGTAACAGAACTGGACAAGAAAAAGGTTATAGAGGTTCAGCAACAGTGCCTACATCCTCTTCAAAAATAGAAGCCATATCCTTTATTATTGATGCTCAACAGATTACAAGCCTAATGGCTGAATTACTATGAATCGAATCCCTCAGATCTCAGCACTTAAGTCCTTATATACAGCTATGGAAGAGTCCAGAAAGTGGTGCCATTTGCTAGCTTCTCTTCTTGGTTTGTTGTAACAGAACCCAGACGATTCCCACCAAAAGTAACCGTACTCAACAGCTTTTTCCCACATGACAATCATGTGATATTTTAAGTGCTTCAAACGACACTCATGGTTGCCGTTTCAGGGTCTAAGTTTATACATGCCAATCATGTGTATTACCATTGCCGTGTGTATGACAGAGATTGAATGTCGTATGAGCAATGAAAGCCTCCTGCTGCCTTGTCATCTGGATAGCATTACTGCAACCAACAAAGTCGTTTCACCCTGAGCTGAGCATGTGATTCTGGTTCACAATTCAATAGATCTTGATATGAGCCACGTCCTCCAATGAAATTAACCACATCCTATATTTTAAGCGAGTCATTGGCGGAATACAATACTAGATATTTGCAGGGACATACCGTAAAGCCAGTATAAATTAATAATGTCGGAATCATACAACAGATATTAATTTAAAGAGACATTGATCATAAGTTAATAATCTATTAATTTATTAATTTATAGTGTGTAAATACAATTTACTAAACATATATTTAATAAGCTAGAAAATTCATTTGTATTTTACTATATCCATGCAAATATCTAACAATGTATTACGTCAATGGCTTGCTGAAAACATAGGATGTGGTTAATTTCATTGGAGAATGTGGGTTATGGAAACATCTTTATATATTGGAGAAAATAGATTGACGATTGATATAAGGAGAAAAAATCTAATAATAAACCAGACAAGATAATGGCACTAAAAACATTAAAATTAATTAAATGTACATTGAAATTGCCTTCATAATGCAAAAAAGATATAAAAATCAACAGTTAATGCAAAGAAACACTAAGCAATTTATTGAATCCTCATTTATCGAACCTTTCAATTCCATTAAAGTCACTGTAGTTTATTTCTTATTTTTCGTTCATATAAATAGAGGCCCATGCCTTTCTAATTATTACACATCTCTTTTAATTCTGGTTAAGTTGTATACAGTTTACTTAAGAAATAGAAAAATGTCGAAGAGTCTTAGTTTCATCATCTTGGTTTTGCTTGTAGTGGCAAACACTAAAAGCACACTTATTTCAGCCAGTCGCACTGGCCAACGATCTAACCCAGGCGCTTCATTTTCTATTAATCCTGCAGCGTCACCTGACATTGTTGATTGCTCAGGGCTTACAAGGGAGGAGTGTTTGATCGAAAAGTTTAAGAAAGCTCTCGAAGACTATGTCTATAAGTGTCCCCCAGGGGGATGCAAGTGATTTTGATCCTCGGTTATTTCTCTTATCTTAATTTTATGAGTGCTTTTGCGATAATGATTAATTGTAGTGAAATTGAAACTTGTTTTAATAAAAGAAGAAATTAATCCATTATGAGTACTTAATGTTATGCCGTGTGTATTTTATGTGTGTATCCAGTGCTGTTTTGTTATACACATATCATTGAATCAATCTACGAGAGAGCAATCTGTCGAGATACTAACAAAAATCAAGCGATCAAAATTACTATGCTAGTACCATTTGTAATATTTAAATTTCACGTCAATTTCCTTTTAGGATGAGGGTATATGCATACGAAAACAAAAAAGCTCTGAACTCTCATATTTTATTGAAATCTTATATGGCCAATTAAGGGCTTCGATTTACCCATTGAGAATCTTTAATTTATCCCCATAAAATGTAAAGACATCGATTTGTCCTCATTTAAAGGCTAAGAGTGTTAATAAAAAAATTCATCAACGTACCCCTCCATTTACGCTCGTCTTCTGAACAAAAATTAGGAGAAATGGAGGTTTTCATACTTTTGGACGGTGAATTGATGATTATTATTAGGAGTGGATGAATTGAATTTTCCCCAATTAGTATAACAAACACATATTTGCCTCATCTACTGAACATGCAGTAATCACAATCTCTAGATCCTCTCTGTTGTTTGCTGTCGTGATTTCCTAGCTTTTCCCCTCTTGATGTGCCTTAATTCTTGACCTTATATAATGCCATGATTGTGCACTATTGGCCGAATCCGATTCGGGGTTCCAATTTAAGTCCTTTTCCAATTCTAAAATCAATCTTCCTAATCAATGCCACCACATCCTGTTGGCACCATAAACCGATAATTTGTTTCTCACTTTTGATAGCTCTGCATCTGCTTTCCAATTGTGGACTTGAGATTCCTTCTAAATGCAAATTTATCTTGGCTTCACCTGCTCTTCACTCTAGCCATGCCATGACTTGTATTAATTCTTCAACGCTTCCCTAAAAAGTGTTACTTTTTATGCACTTTCTATTCATAATTTCCAATTATTTCCCTGTTCAATTAAAAAATCTAACTAATTAAAAATAACAATTAAACGTAACCAATAAATACTAAATTAAGGGTAAAATATGTAAATATCATACGCTTATCAATCATGGTTTGTATTCAATCAAGCTACAACGATAAGGATGCATAAATGATCCTATTTCCCCACTGTGGTCATTAGAGGATCCGAATCTAGATCTGCTGTTGTACCCGTATATTTCAAAATATTCAATATCATCAAGTTGACATTCAAAATAAGTGTCATATACTGAGTCGCAACATTATAAACCAACATTTTCTTTTAAAGGAAAATTTAACGTTGACCAAAAGGTAAACAAACAACATTAGTGTTCAAAACACCAAATTTGCATAAACCATTTATTAATAAAAAAGTTGATGGATTGCCATTCTAAAGGAGTTGATCCACAAATGGTGGTATAACTATTTATGAAGGAATTGAAGAAGAGGATGTGCTGATACTGTCTTTGCTATTCTTGTTCAACTCCACGGCCACTACTGTCATGAGGCACGCCAAAGACAAGAAAGTAAATGCTAGGGAAAGAATAAGGATACTTTTGGTAATAAATTAAATTAATTGAAAGTTGCGGCTTGGAAAGATACTTTGAGGAGGTCCAATGTCACTATTAAAAAAAAAACCATGGAACTAGCCCACTCCTACGCATTGATTCAATATAAGACGTACCAAGTTCATGCCCAAGCTCCATTGGTATTCAATCATTTTTGTGAACTTTTAAATTCTCTCTTAATATCGATTTACACGAATATTGAAAGATTTCATAAATACTTGCTTGGTGTGACAAATGCATTATTAAAATTCGTGTAGCAATGCAATATGCAAATATGCAAAGCATTATCCAACATAAGTATGCCATAGGAACTGAGTTTGCATAAACCATTTGTTCACATTGTTTGCTTTGTGTGAGAATCTTCTTGGTACCCGCACTGAGTTGATATAGGGTACCCAAACTATGCCATAGGAACCTTTGTTTGAGACGTGGATCCTGGATCTAGTACTAGTTTGTTAGGATCAATGCCAAATTAATTAGCTAGAATAGCTCCGTGAGTAGCTCGATTGTTCTATCACAGCATTAATTGATTTAGGAGGAGATTGTACTTTGCAGTGACCATTAGGCATTAAAATACTTTATTAGTCAGGAAAATCTGAGAAAAATGCATGCGAGATGGGTAAGCTATATGCAAAAATTCACCACAAATTGGGGTAGTAAAATAAAGTGGCAGATGCGATAAGTAGGTAAGCAACTTTACTAGTAGCTCTAGTCAATAATGTTACTAGTTTTGAGTGCTTGAAGGAGTTGTGCACTAAGGATGAAGACTTTGCGCATATTTTGGATCAGTTTGTGAATCATCAAAATGCAAAGGATTTCCTCATTCAAGATGGGTATCTATTCAAGGCTAATCAGTTATGTTTGCCTCGAAGTTCTTTAAGGGAGTAGATTATCCGTAAGTTGCATAGAGGAGGATTAGGCGATCATATTGGTTAAGATAAGACCAATGCGCTTGTGGAACAATGACATAATTGGCTATATTTGAATAATGATGTGCGTAAGATTGTGCAGAAGTGTCAGATTTCTCAAGAAGGTAAGGGACATGCGCAGAATACAAGATTATATATGCCATTACCTGTTTTAGAGAATATTTGGTTAAATCTGTCTATGAATTTTGTGTTGGGGTTGCCTTGAACAAGGACTGATCGAGATTCTATAACTATTGCGGTCAATAGGTTTTAGATGATGGCACTTTTTCTTACTTGTAAGAAGATTGAAAATGCTACTTCAATTGCAAACTTGTTCTTTTGACAAGTGGTACATTTGCATGGTATTCCAAAGACTGTTAATTTTAACAAGGATGTAAAATTTATCAACAAGTTTTGGCATCATCTCAGGGATATAATCGGTACACAATTCTAATTAACTAGTGCTTTTCATCCACATATAGATGGTCAAACGGAGGTGGTCAATCACATTTTGGACAACAAGTTATGCTGCATTTGTGGTGACAAACAATGAAACTGGGAAGCTACATTGCCTCAAGTTGAGTTTACTGACAACACCATAGTCAATTGATCTACTGGAAAAATCCATTTTGAGATTGTCTACATTTGCTCCTTATGCCGTGTTTACGATTTGGCTGTCATGCCCACAACAGTTGAAGGGAGTAAAGCAACAGATAGTGTGGTACAAAAGGCTTTGAAGATTTATATTGTGGTAAGAGCTCACTTAGAGCCTGACAATGCTAAGTTCAAGGTTGATGCAGACAAACATCCATGCAAGAAATGTTTTAGAAAGATTATTTGGAATGATGCATTAGCGCAAATTTTATTGTACTCGCAAGCGCACAAATCTATTGTAGTATAGATTTATGGTGACTAGTGTCGATCCCACGAAGAGGTAGATTTAATCTTATGTAAGGTTAATCTTCTGAGTTTGTATGTGGATTGGTAGGATGTGAATTTTTGGGTAGGATTTAAATTAAAAAGATAGCTTGAACAAATTAATGATGAAACAATATAAAATAAGTGCTTGAGTCTTTGGATTCAAACTCAACATTTCACCATTGGCTTAATATTCCTTTTTATATTCCAATTAATCTACAAGGGGGTATTTCCACTCTTCATAGGTCTATCTTTAATAAATAGGTATCAAGTACTCATTATGCCAGATGAAATAACCTTATGTTAAATGGGTATCAAGTACACACTGTGCCAGGTGAGAATAATTCTACTGTCGATAATGTGGCAAGACTAACCACTAAATAACTCTGACTTATTCTCTGTCAACACTGAGTCAAGATGGACCACTAATACTAGAGGGGAGGTTTTTCTCTAATTAATAAAGTGTAAAAACTCATTGTGCCAAACAACAATAATCTTGTACTAGCGAGCCGGTATACCAGAGCAAAATCTAGACAATATTATTATTATCTGTCAACAACAAGTCAAAACAACCTAAATAAATCAGAGCAAAAAGAAAGTAAACTTACTAAATTAAGCCCATGGATCATGTTAAGGCTTCACCTTCAACCCAAGCTTGAAAATAAATTAGCTACTATTTTTTAACTAGGGGTAAAATAGAAATTTTATTAAAATACATAGAAAATACAGTATAGAGAGGGAATTACAAAAATCAGAGCTCAAAAATGAATTCAGGGATGTCAAATTAAGGGGGGAGCCCCCTATTTATAGATACACTGAGTAAATCATGGCCATCGGATAAAATCAATTTGAACGCTAAGGATTGCGCCACTCGGCAAGCTTTGATTGGATTGAACATATCATTCATTCTGTGTTTGTGCATGTATCGTACACATGTTTTTCGGTCCACTAATATGCTGCCACGTCGTCAGTCAACATAAAAGTTAACTTTTTGGTCCAATAATGTATCGCCACATCATCAGTCAACGCCACATCAGCCGGTCAAAGCCGTGTCAGTATTTTTCAGGTTGAATAGGATGATGTCAAGTCATCGGTCAATGCCACGTCAATCGGTCAAAGCCGCGTCATGTGGGCCCCACCAAGATTCTAGAATTGGGTATGTTCACATGTATGGTACTGTTCACATATACGGTACTGGCCTTCATGTCATTCCCTAAGGTTTTCAGATATTCTGAGCTAAAAAATGCTATCTGTTTTGCCATCCGACCTCTCGTTAGAAATGAAATAGATAAAATACACTTAAAATATATAAAACATTTAAATTATAACAAGACATATACAATTAAAGTTTAAGTAACATAAATAAATAAAAATAGAAATATTAGTGGGACTTAGAACATAAAATGACAATTCTAGCTTATATAAATCTTTATTTTTCAACACTCAACACATCCCTCAACCAGCTTATTGCTAGTCCCTAGTAAACTAAGTGACAATACCCAACAAAATTCAAATTAAAGTCTTGTTTTTTTTTTTTTTTTGGGCATTTGTGTTTACTTCTTAATCAGAATAATGATAACAATCAAATAAAAGTATAAACATTATCTCCAGTTTTAAAAATATCACTCCCACATCAACCAGTCACACAAATGAGTCAGGTAAACTTATGCAAAATGATCGATTATCAGAGCTACAGTAATTAAGCCACTTTTCAGAATGACATGTCAAACCTCAAAATCGCTCCGGTAAGAATGACACTCTCAAAATCAATAAAAATAGTTATTTTAAGGAATGATGGATTGAAGGAAAACATTATCACACACACTCACCAAGATAAAGGAATAGTGTTTATAGTTAAGAAAGAATATGATCTCAAGTCAAGCCAAGTATCAGTCAAACCAATATTATTTGTATGAACCTTTTTTTTCTTTTTTTTCTTTTTCTTTTTATTTTTTTTGTATGTATCACCACATCTTTTTGCCCATAGCACCAGCTTCTTCTTCAAACTATAGTCCCCTAAAATCAAGAATGACTTTTATTAGGTCGTAGCATAGGTTAGGGAAATGGATAACACAGAAGAGATAGTTTAGAAAAACAAAATATATGTTTGAGAAAAATATGGATCTTTTAAAAATTGTAAGGTGCTTTTATTTACTTTCTACTCTTTTTTTTTTCTTTTTTTTTCTCTCTCTTTTTTTAAATTATTATTATATTTTTTGAATAGTGCACCACTTTTCTTAAAAAGAAAAATCATTCACATTTTTCTCAAACATAAATATGTGATGGAAAATGTAAATATAGGGTAATACTCCAAATCAGAATGGGACAAGATTTAGGTTAACAAATATATTTTTTTTTAAGGCTCAAAGGGGTAACTATGGATATTTTACAATAGGGATAGCTAAAAAAGGCTCAAACGGATCAAAGAGGGCCTTCCATTATTTTTTAGAGTACTAAGTAGGCTTCCATATCTACTAGTTCAATGGACTTTTAAATGTGGGAACAAAAAATTTTGTTCTCTTTTTTTTTTAATTGGTTGACTTAAGAGAAAAGATAGAGATCATGTATAAAATATTAAGCTATGAAAAATGGTTACTCTCCAAGAAAAATTATAGGCTCAAAAACTCACTTGGTATTTACTATGACATGTACATTCCTTTAAATAACTCAATCAATTTCACTCATCAAATTTCTCAATTCACACAAGTCACCAGCATCAATATGCAAAATGGCAAACATAGTGTAACATAAATCAAAGCCAAAGGTAATACAAATACTAAAATTCAAAAGTCACCACGTTGTCAAATGTCAAAAGATCACACAAAATGCCTTGAATTTTTTTTTTTGAATCTTTCAAAAACCTTTTTTTTTTTATACCAAGACTAAGAAGATGCGTTTCTAGAGTAACTACACTCCATATTCGGCCATCTTCGACTCAAAAATTTAGAAAAGATTAGTGACTACAAAACATAATTTTTATTCCACAATTGTCAACTATTCCCCACCCCCCAACCAGAAAGAGACATTGTCCTCAATGTCCGAAAGGAAAGAAGTAGAGTTTAGAAGACGTTACCTGAATGCTGTGACACAAGAAAATATTTATAAACGGAGTGTTAAATCTAATTTGCACTTCTTACTATTGCTACTGTTACCATCATTAGTTGGCCAATCCAATGCTGAGGTCTTGGGATCTGGCTCTGGTCTGTAAGCTTGTAAAAGATCAAGTAAGTCATTAGCAATTGGGGCACAAATAAAGAGCTGCTTTACAGTGAGAGAAATGAAATGATTCTTTATTGCATGGTTAAGAAATGCTATCAAGCCATCATAAAAGTTATTAACATTTAACAAACTGATGTGTTTCTAATAAATGTTCAAATGTGGCCAAGATAAGAACGTCATTAGCGCCTCTAAAGTTGCAAGATCTCCTGGCAAGAAAGTGAAGGGGTCAGCATGATTTATCATTTCAGTTATTCTTTCTTGCATGCTTGAGACAACTCTCTCTTCCCTAATGGGTGCATCGGACACACATTCCAAAGGTTTTAGTGCCTTTGGGATGATACTAAGCACTTGGCTTCCTCTAGTGAAGGCAGCTTCTGAAATAAGTCTTGATAACCCTCAGTCACCTCCTCCATTTACCAGGTGTATCTTTCTCTCTGCTAGTGCTCGACTAAGATCTATAACTGCTTGAACAAACTCTGTATTTTCCATAACGAGAACCAGAAAGCACACAAACATTTTTGAATTGTTTATTCGAAGTTGCTGCGATTGAAACAATTCTCAAAAACAATTTGTGAGTGGTTAATAAAATAAGCTTGTATTTAAAGATCTTGATCTCAGATATAATGATACACTGCTGTAAATGAGGTGGTGTGTTTGTCAAATGACGCGTGAAGTCTATGGCTTAAAAGTCAAAAGTAAACAACAGAGGAAACAAATAGTAAGTAAAGATAAAACCACACCAATAATAACACATATGATTAAAAAAACAGTAAATGAAAAGGATATATACTGGTAGTTGTGATTGTGGCTCACATCTTCCTCTGGTTTTACATCCAGAAACGGCTTGAACGCCCTCTATGGGTCGATGATAGGCTTCCCATCCAGTTTTCTAATAAACTGGCAAACAGGGTCGTTTATAGTCAGATTCCCGAGACTGTATCGTGCACGTTTTTTCTGGAATAATGGCCACAACTGAAAAATTGTACGCTGTACGTATCCACTGAGATGCGTTTCAAGAGACAAAAGGATATCATCCAATGACTTCTTATTCAAGCCATCCCTAATGAATTTAATCTTATCTTCTTTGCTGTCAGATACCATTCCTAAAGAAGTGCACAGTTGTTTAACGCTTTGCATTCTGGCACATTTATGACAAGCAATTGGAAGTTGTGCAGCTCTTCGTTTTCTTGCATAATTTCCTTTCCCACAACCAGTCATGTAGGCAACAAATTTAGGAGGTAATTCTCCTGCTAACCGTACTTTGGCTTTGATTAACCAACGAATGTCAACAGGGATATTATTCTTCATAAGCAAGCGCATACGTTCGAACCGAGCTTTGTAGATTGTAAGGAGTGCATTATGAGGAAGAGAGGGAAATCTCTTGTGAAGCTTTGCAAGAGTTGTGTTCCTATCCATACCTTGGTTAAAGAATATCAGTTATTGTGGGAAACTGAAGGAACCGACGTAATAGTCACGAAGTACCGTTATCCGCCACTTAACCGGGGTGACAAATGATAATACACAAAAGAAAAGAACAAATCTAGCAAAAACAAAACACTCGTGAAAACAAACAATAACACAATAACACAATATGAAAAGTGGGATGTTAACTCACCGTAGTCATCTTATCGAGTTTACCTCAAGTTCTAATTGGATTTCATAAATACCACATTCTATTTTCCTCAGTTGTCCTTCTACCTCTTCAACATGGGATACTAACTCTGGTGGTCGTAGATCCCAAATAGGATGTGATTTACAAAATTGGATCAAGTCGTTTAAGTGATGCTTCACTCGCAGAAGTTGCTTAAGATAATTGAAGAGGATCTGTCTAATTGAGGTATTCATGACATATGGTACAAGTGACGAGAGAAAACACAACTGTTAAACAAACACTCTTTAGTAGGAAATAAATAATTTCAATTAGTAAAGGAATAGTAAAATAAAATAACAAAAAGTTAAATTACTAAAAAAGAATAGGAAAAGGTTTTAGTCCAGATATGGTGGGTCACCCAAATTTATTTCGGTGTCTTCTTCATCTGATTGGTACTCTTGATACGGCTTTAATCTTTAACCATTAACTTTAAAAGTGACACCGTTCTTTAGATCCTTAATTTCAATGGCTCCATGTGGAAAAATAGTGCAAACAATAAATGGATTAGACCATCGAGAGCGTAACTTACCTGGGAATAGGTGCAAGCGAGAATTTAATAAAAACACTTTCTGACCTGGTGAGGAAGATTTTCTCATAAGTTTCTTGTCATGAAAGACTTTCTTCCACTTCTTGTAATCCTTAGCATTTTCATTATTACAAATCTCCTCAGGTTCTGCAAGCTGTAATCTCCTTTTTGTACCACAGATGGGATAAATGATATCTGCATTCTTTTGTTTGTCGTCAAGGGAGGGTGAGATAATTTTTGACAATGTATTTTCTTCTTCTAAGAATGCATATTCCAAAGTGTTTGGTAACGGTTTGAACTCAAGCTTTGGTGGTAATTCTGATGATAGGTTGAGCTTCTTCTCCGATGGTGCTAGTTGCTCTATTCTTGACTTCCATTTATTGGTATCTATGGGTGGTGATGAGTCAAGTAAAGCATTGACCTCGTCAATCGATCTGTCAACATTAAAATTCGAACCAAAGTGAGTTAAACTTGTTTGTAAAGGATCATTACTAAAGTTAGAAAGGAAAGTATAATCAATTAATTCTTCAATTAAATCCACATCTACAATTCTTTCATCTGCATCACAAGGTTGCTTGGCAATGTTAAAGATATGCAACTCCATAGTCATGTTGCCAAATGACAACTGCATATTTCCAGTCCTGCATTGAATATGAGCATCGGCAGTTGCCAAAAAGGTCGGCCTATGATAATGGGGATGTGCTTCTTCGAATCCTGCATTGGTTGAGTGCAATCACAATGAAATCAACAGGAAAATAAAACTTATCAACCTGAATGAGCGCATCTTCTACAATACCGCGAGGTCTTTTCATAGATTGGTCTGCAAGCTGCAACACAACTGGAGTTGGGTGTAATATTCCCAATCCAAGTTTCACAAACACTGAATAAGGCAGAATATTTACACTAGCTCCTAAGTCCAACAAAGCATTCTCAAATATGTGATTCCCAATACTACATGAAATAATTGGGGAGCCTGGGTCTTTGAATTTTAGAGGAATTTTGTGTTGGAGTATAAAACTAATGTTTTCTGTTAAAAATGCCTTTTTTTGAACATGTATGCTTCTCTTTTTAGTGCAAAGATCTTTAAGAAACTTAGCATAAGATGGCACTTGTTTAATAGTATCAAGTAAAGGGATGTTAATACTTACCTGTTTAAAAATTTCCCTAATCTCACATGTGGAACTTCCCTTTTTTGCTTTTGCTAACCTTTGAGGAAAATGAGCTTTAGGGACGTATTCTCGTGGGTTGCATTCTTCTTTTTCCTTTGATGAAGAGTCCTCAGAGTCTGCAGGTTGATCTTGAGTCATCTTTTTTACTGGCATCTCCACTTTGTTGTCCACTTCTTTACCTTTTCGCAAGGTTATGACAGCCTTGACCTCTTCATGATGTTGAGATGAACTTGTACTCATTTCATGCACTCTCTTAGGATTAGGCACTGGTTGGGTTGGGAATTTGCCTTTCTCAACGTTCATTACCAAAGTTTGAATTGAAAAGGCAAGTTGACCCACCATCTTCTCAAGGTTTGAGATCGATCGGGCTTGTGAATTGAAGCCAACTCTCATCTCATTTCGTAATTCGCCAATGGTATGATTTTGCTGTTCTATTGTGGTGTGAGTAAAATTTTGAGACTTTGGAATGCCTCTTCCCATGGATTTGGCTGTAAGTAGCTCTGATTATGATTATATGGTCTTAATGATGGTTAAGACACTTGAGGCGTTTGATGAACTGGTTGCATGCGTGGAGCTGGTGTTGTTGTTCTGTTTTGTTGGAATCCTTAAGACCAAGAAAAGTTGGGATGGTCTCTCCATCCAGGATTATAAGTATTGGAGTAAAGGTTGTAATTTGGCTGCTTTCCTATCACATTTATGGCACTGGCATGATCTAGATATGAATCATGGTCAAATTGATTGCAGGCATAAGGCTCTGTTGATTTGGCAGTCGTTAGTGATGCTATTTGGTGAGAAAGTCCTTTGACTATTGCTTTGACTTCTTTGATATCTGATCCTGACTTGCCAATCTAGACTTCATTTACTCCTTTAATTTTCCTTACATTTCTGAATGATCTGCTTCTCTGTTAGGAATTATCTACTTGTCTCTGGAAGAAATCCCATATTTCTGATGCGCTTTTGAACATGAGCTCACCTCCACTTGTCGCCATTAGCCATTCTTGCACATGTGGCAATAATCCTTCCAAAAAGTATTGACACTAGTGCCATTTCTCGTACCCATGATGTGGACACTTCAAGAGTAGCCTGTTGAATTGCTCCCATTCTTCGAAAAATTGCTCGTCTTCTCTCTGTGAGAACTCTGAAATTTTCCTACGAATAGCATTGGTTTTATGCACTGGGAAATATTTATTTAAAAACTTAGTTATTCCCATGATGTGATTATTCCCATGATGTGATGCTATTAGCAGGTAATGTATTGAACCAAGAACAAGCTTTATCCTTTAGAGAATATGGAAACAGTCTAAGCTTAACATCTTCATCTGAAAAATTTTCATATTTAAAAGTTTGACAAACAGCATGAAAATCATTTAGATCATTATATGGATCTTCATTTTCAAGGCCATAGAATGATGGGAGACAATTTAGCACACTACATTTTAACTCGAAACTCCTAGCAACTACATTTGGGTATCTTATGCATGATGTGCTCAAATTGGCTAAGGGACTAAAGTAGTCCTTAAATGGCCTCTCTTGTGGTGCTTATGCTTGTTGTTGTAAATCCATTTCAGTTTTACCTTCAGTTTCAACTTTTAATGCAGTGTGTCTTTGTGTGCGAAATGTTTTTTTTAGTTCAAGATCTATCGGTCTTAAATCAAATAACTGTGACCTTCGACCATGCATGCAAATAATACGTATAAATTAAAAAATAAAAATAAAATAAAGTGAGAGGAGAAGTTACGATACTAACCTTATCACGCTGTTACAAACTATAAATAAAACACACTCAAGTAGCATAAATGTACAAAAACACGAAAAGTGAAATAAAAATAAATAAACCACAAATAAGTTAATTTAAAATACAGTAACCAGCGGTTGAACCAGCTATTTAAACAGATTAACAACACATTAACAAAAATAAAATAGGCGGTATTATAGAACCAGCCATATATAAAAGGGAATAACAATTTAGGCGGTTAAACCAGCCATATAAATTAACAAAGTAGATGAAAAAGAAAAGTATAGTAAAACTAAATAAAAAAATTAAAGAAGGAAAAGAAAAGAAATACTTACCTCAAGATGCGGACTTTCTCTTTTTTTTAATATTTTAAAAATTACCAACCAATTAAATGATTCATTCAAATTATCAAATCATTGGGTTAATTTTTTAAATTAATAGTCACGTTTATTTGGTCCAAGTCAAGTCGAAATTGAGTCCAGAAAAGTTCAAATTCTAGGTCCAAACTCTCTTGTTATGAGAAATTTCGGTCGGGGACCTATTTGATAACTTTCCAAACTTTTATGGTCAATCCGCAATCTTTTAGAAGTAGAGGATAGAAAAGTGATGGATGAAAGTGAAATTTTTAAAAATTTTGTGGGCAAAGTACAATTTAAGGAAAGAAGAATAAAAACAAAAACCTGCACAAAATGTTATTTACACTATATTTATAAAGAAAATTAACTCTACGAATTAAAATGACTTACCTCCCCGGCAACGGCATCAAAAACTTGTTGTGCAAATTTTGTTATACTCGCAAGCGTACGAATCTATTGCAGTATAGATTTATGGTGACGAGTGTCGATCCCACGAGGAGGTAGATTTAATCGTGTGTAAGGTTAATCTTTTGAGTTTGTATGTGGATTGGAAGGATGTGATTTTTTGGGCATGATTTAAATTGAAAAGATAGCTTGAACCAATTAAAGATGAAACAATATAAAATAAGTGCTTGAGTCTTTGGATTCACACTCAACATTTCAATTAATCTATAATGGAGTATTTCCACTCCTCACATGTCTATCTCTAATAAATAGGGTATCAAGTGCTCAGGTAAGAAGTGAAATAATCTTATGTTAAATGGGTATCAAGTACACACTGTGCCAGGTAAGAATAATTCTACTGTCGATAATGTGGCAAGACTATCAACTAAATAACTCTGACTTATTCTCTTCAACACTGAGTCAAGATGGACCACTAATACTAAAGGGGTGGTTTTTCTCTAATTAATAAAGTGTAAAGTGCTCATCGTGCCAAACAACAATAATCTTGTACTAGCGAGCCGATATACCAGAGTAAAATCTAGACAAGATTATTATTATCTATCAACAACAAGTCAAAACAACCTAAATAAATCAGAGCAAAAAGAAAGTAAACTTACAAAATTAAGCCCATGGATCATATTGAGGCTTCACCTTCAACCCAAGCTTGAAAATAAATTAGCTACTATTTTTTAACTAGGGGTAAAATAGAAATTTTATTAAAATACATAGCAAATACAATATAGAGAGGGAATTACAAGAATCAGAGCTCAAAAATGAATTCAGGGATGTCAAATTAAAGGAGGTAGCCCTCTATTTATAGATACACTTAGTAAATCATGGCCATCGGATAAAATCAATTTGGACGCGCATGATATGTGGCAAGCTTTGATTGGATTGAACATATCATTCATTCTGTGTTTGTGCATGTATCGTACACATGTTTTTCGGTCCACTAATATGCTGCCACGTCGTCAGTCAACACAAAAGTCAACTTTTTGATCCAATAATGTATCGCCACGTCATCAGTCAACGTCACACAGTCGGTCGAAGCCGCGTCAGTAATTTTCGGGTCAAATAGGATGATGCCACATCATCAGTCAATGCCACGTCAGTCGGTCAAAGCCGCGTCATGTGGGCCCCAACAAGATTCTAGAATTGGGCATGTTCACATGTACGGTACTGTTCACATATATGATACTGGCCTTCATGTTCTTCTCTAAGGTTTTCAGCTATTCTGATCTAAAAAATGCCATCTGTTTTGCTATCCAACCTCTCGTTAGCCATGAAATAGATAAAATACACCTAAAATACATAAAACACTTAAATTGTAACAAGACATACAATTAAAGTTTAAGTAACATAAATAAATAAAAATAGAAATGTTAGTGGGACTTAGAATACAAAATGACAATTCTATTTTATATAAATATTTATTTTTCAACACGCAACAATTAGCGGCATGGTTATTTTTCTAGGATTCATGCAAAGTTGGAGAAACAAAAACATAGTCCATTTCGAGGGGCAAGAAAGATTAATGATAACGCTTATGTACTCGAGCTGCCAAAAAATTGGAATTTCTCCCACACTTTCAACATGGCTGATCTATTTGCATATCATCCCAATGCTAAGGAGTTGTTTGAGCCTAACTTGAGGGCAAGTTCTTTTTCAAGTGAGGAAAACTGATGTGGGATAGTTGCGTGGAGCGAGCAAGGTACTTATCAGAGGTCATGACTTGGGCTGCAAGTGTCCGTTTTAGGCGTATAGTATACTGTTTTGAAGCTTGCGACAAGATGACCTAAATTAGAAACATTTTAAGTTGGAAATAATGCATCGTTCTTGTTCATTTTTCAGTTTTAAGATATTTTCCTATTTTTCCTATTTCTTTGTCCATATATATCATATTTAAATATCATTTGTTTTGCTTTTCTTATTTTGTTTACAAGAACTTTAAGATAAAACAATAATTTGGCTTTTTCTATTTTGTTAAATTCGCAATATTTACGGTTCTTACATAAAAGGACCCAAAACCTTAGTTTTGTTATTCCAGACCTATTTAATAAAACTTTATTATTTAGAAACTTCGTTTTTGATAACTCTATAAAATGAGACTTATCATGGCATTTCTAGACTTCAACTAAAATTGCTTAGAAATAAATGATATGTTTTTATTGTATTTTTAGTCACATTTTGCATGAGCATCTATTTAAGTTTCATTTTAATAAATTGATTGTGCTTTAGATCACCTTGTACTCTGATTATGTGCATGATTGTAGGTGACCAAAAAGGTCAAATTTTATGAATGGATGCAGCAGCAGCAGCAAACCTACAGAAATGACAAAGAACTTGTCTGCAGGTAAACTAAAACAAGCTGAATTGGAGAAGATGTTATAGCAATTGCTGCAGCAATCCAGGAGCAAATACAGAAAAGACTGCCCATGTGTTAACCGACAGAGCATGTTGTAGCTGTTATTGAGCTGTCACTATCACGTGCAGACAAAACAATGACAGGTGACATAAAAAGATATCGATCTTAGGTTGCCAAAGAGAGGCAGATGGCCGTATGCTTTTGGTTGTCCTAATTCCAAAATATAAAAAAAGAACAAGTGAAAGAAAAAAGGAGGAGAGATCACAAAACCGAAGAGAAGGACATCTTGAATTAAGCGGATCTTGATTTCTACTCTTTATTTACTTGTTCTCATCTCCTCTAGGAATGTATTTGATGGCAAAATCATGTGTTGCTATTGTTTTATTGCCTATTATGAACTAAACTTTTATGTAGTTGGGTGTTAAACAAGCTTAATGGTTAATTGACTTATATGTGTGTGTTGCTCAAAATCTGTTGTAGCATTTTATTTTAATTTTACTTATTGCAAATCTCTATTTTGGTTGACCACCCATTTAGTAGATACTAACTAAAGAGGAGCTAAAAAATGTCTGACTTAGTGGAACAAATCAATACAATACATGGTTTTAGACTGAGTTTCCCAAGTTGGGTTAATCTTGATTTGAATAGGTCCATGCTTAATCTAAGATTAGTAAAGAACTACACATAGGGATTTACCTTGTAGGGCAATTTGGATCTAAAATGCATAATGTTGTATCTAATGTTAGCATAATAACTGGTCATGTTAGGTTGCATATAGATATAAGATATCGAACATACAACAACTGAGGATGCATGAGAGATTATGCCCAATGCTGTATATAGATACTGTAGCAACAGTTCTATAATTAAAAAAAAATTCAATACCACTAAGTGAGTTTAAGCACTTAACTATCCCTTTACCATTGAGTATAACTTTGTGTTTGACTTTAGATTTTCCTTATTACATCCTATTTATTGCATTTTTAATTTCATTAGGTCATTAATTTCATCAATTACTTTATTTTAATTAGATTGAAATTTCACTGTTAAGATTATGTAGCACTTCCTATAACATCAATCCTTGTGGAGACGATCTTAAATACTCATAATTATATTACTTGTTGTGTACTATAGCAATACGGATCAACAGTTACCAATGTCATTGTCTATGTTGATGCTCATGTACAGTGCTTGCCGTTGTATGATAAATAAAATGTATAACATAGTGAGAATAAAAGGTTTCAAGATAATGCAATGCGATTGAGAATTTTCCTCAGTTGTTGTATTGCAAAGGTAATCAATGCCATTTTATGAGAGCCAAATATTTAATACATAGATGTTTTGTCAACAATTGAGCCAATAATAATTCGACAATGTGATTTTAAATAACAAGATGTGCACTTTGAAAATTGACGCCAATAACTAATAACAACACGGAAGACAATAGTTATCAACAAGGCGTTAATAACAATTATATTAATTATGTTCGCTAGAGAATCAATTGAAAAGTCCTTCATAAGCAATCGTACATGCAAAGGTAGTTGCAAAAAATACTCGAAGCATGTTTTTAACCTGGCGTTGAGAGTACATGTTGATGGCATTCTTAAAACGATTTGATGCTCTGATAATAAAATGAATTCTATTAATGATGATGCGAAAATGTATGAATTTTATTGATAAAGGAAATTGTTGATGCATATTGTTATAGGTGTCAATGTGCAAGTGTACACAACAAGTAATATAATGATGAGTATTCAAGATTGTCTCCACAGGGATTGATGTTATAGGAATTGTTACAACAATCTTAACAGTGCAATTCTAGTAAACTAAATAAAGTAAAATAAATAATGAGATTAATGATCTAATCAAATTAACAATGCAATAAACATAATACAATACAAAGAATCTAAAGTCAAACACAAAGATATACTCAATAGCAAAAGGGTAGTTAAGTATTTAAACTCACTTAATGGTATTGACTATTTTTCAATTATAGTCCTATTGCTATAGCATCTACTACAACACTTAGTAGAATCTCTTATGCATCCTCAGCTGGTGCATGTTGGATATTTTATATTTATATACAACCTAGTAGTGACCAGTTACTATGCTAATTCAACTATTAATTTAAATTAATTAATAAATTACAAACTATATACAGTAAAAATCACTGACCACATTTGCTACAAATATCACGTCACATTATAGTAATGTAACTGACTCGCTATTATATAATAATTTAAAATGTAGCTTTCAATGGTAAATTTAGTTTATAAATACTATTTAAGTTTTTATCTTAGAAAGAGGGATTTTGAAAATTTCAGAAAATAAAAAAGCACCAAACCCCAACCCGCGCTGTAAATTTTCAAAGTAATATAAATAATAAATTAAAAAACCTTGGCTTTTATCCCATCCTCTCTTGCTCCTTACTGGTGCCGCTCCCTTACCACTTCCTTCGTTTCTTTAAGAGCCACTTAATCCCTCAATAACAAAGACAAAGGAACTAGGAGATCTCACCATCATGTCTTCAACTTGTAAGTCAATTTTTATCAATTTCTGATGCATTCTTCATGTTTAAAAAATCGTCTCTCACAAAAAAAAAATAATAATAATAAATTTATGGTAAAAATGTATTTAAAAGTCTGACTTTTTCTCCTTTTCTTTTTTAATTTATCAAAATTTTACATTCACGGGATTTTTGGTTTTAGAAATTAATAACTATGTTTCGTATTACACTCATAATTCTTCTAGCGAGAATCTCCAATTTTTTTTGTCTTTTTAATTTAGTTTATAAAGTTGATGCATATTAAGTGTATTAATGGTTGGAGTGACAAGTCTTTTGACATGTTGCTAGAATTGTTTACTGATGCATTTCCTTTGTGTCAGAGTTAAAGTAATTGCTTAGAGGCAAAGCATTCTCATTCTCAACCTGTTGTGGATTCCTCTACAATGGTATAATGTTCTTTCTAATCTCAATTTTTTTTTTTAATTTACATAAATCACTATCACTTAATTATTTTAAACATTCATTAATTTTTCTTTATAGGATCCAACTAGAAAATTGAAGGCAAACGACAATGGTGGTGCAAATTCTGATAATGATGGTGGTACTGATTCAGATGACAATGGTGGCACTAATTTAGAGGACAATGGTGATGCAAATTTAGCTGATAACAGTTATGGTAATTCAGAAGACAATGTTGATGCTAATGCAGATGGTTTTGATGATATTTCTTATTTATATGATTTATGACATTTGAAAATAATATAATAATGCTTTAATTTTTATTATGAAATGTTTTTGTACAATATGAATGCTGGCAATTTCGATTCAATTATTTAGGAAAATCCATTCATTATAATAATTTTGGTTGACTAAAATCTATTTTCAATAGTGATATGTTCTTAAAAATTGTATGAGACAGTTGAAACAATTGTTGTTCCAATTGCTAATGGCAATTAATAAAATAAATTTTAACTGCATAGTTATTTTCAATTGTCCATCCTTGTTAAAAGTAGAGAATTTCCAACAAAGATATGTCATAAAAAATATTACTTTTCTGACTATGAATACATTATTTATAATGGAACAATTCAATTGCAAATATTACTTATTTCGACTAATATGTAGTATTTTTTATTGCAAAATCAATTAGAACAACAAGATTTTCCAACTATAGTTTAGTCTTTTTGGCTGTTTTTGCCCCTCAAAATTAATGTATTTCCAATGGTCATATTTAATTGAAATTGTTATTACAAAAGCTACTGCAGGAGCCAATTGAAAGTACTATTTTCGATGTCTCAAAGTAATCATAAACATTATTCATTAGTTGGGTGTCCATATTATTTATGATATCCATTTATCATTTTTCTATGGCTAATGTCCCTCAGAAAAAACATATTTATGGCGATCGGTTTGAAAAAAAGTATTTCTATCCAAGGTATTATCGACGGCCAGCAACTACTTTCAGCTGTTGAAAAAACACATTTGCAACGGTATTTCACTTGTTTTAACTATATTCAATAATCACAAAAAATAAAATTTCTTGTAGTGTCATTAATCACAATAGTGATGTGGACATAAAATGTTCTCCAAGCCTTACTTTAGATAATAGAGCACATTCTCATATTGTCTGAAATTACTATCCAAATTAGTGTTGTTTCTTTTTTTTTTTTTTCACAAATTTCTCTTGGTCAAGCTTCAAGAATGTTTAACCCAATTTCCTTACTTTGCGAAGAGTCAACATTTTATTCCGAGATAAATAATTTCACTATTATTTGAGAAAAAAATAATGATGAAATGAGACTGAAGAGTGCAAGTTGACATTTCGAACGGAATACAGAGATCATAATAGGACCTTAAAATCTGTAAATTGATTGGAGTTAGTAATTCAGTGCCTAAACATTCAAATTAGGAAAAATATAAGCACACCATCTTCAAAAAGGCGATGATTTTTTTTCTTAAAGAAAAAAAAAAGCTTTGAAATGTGGTACTTCATACCGAATTTTGAATATGAAGGTGTAAGATGAAAAAGGAATGGCAGGTTAGTCATCCAATTGACCCACCAAATTAATCTTTATGCATGCTAGTTGAGAGTTGAGTTAGATGCAACCATTGACGCAACATCAAAGTCGTGCATCTTTTCTGATTTTTAAATTCAAAGAAATATTAGCACTTGTAGTACGAGGTTAATTAAAAATGGATAATTAATCCATATTTTCTTATTTTTATTTCCAGATCATCAAATTACTTCAAGAATGTTGTCAGCATGTACTCTTAATGCCAGGATAAAAACATGCTTCGAGTATATTTTACATATGCCTTTGCATGTACACTTGCTTATGAAAGACTTTTCAATCTTTTCTCTAGAAAACATAATTAATATAATTGTTATTAAGGTCATGTTGATAACTATTGTCTTTTACGTTCCTATTAGCTATTGGTGTCAATTTTCAAAGTGCACACAGGGTTATTTCAAATCACATTGTGGAATAATTATTGGCTCACTTGTCGACAAAAAGTCTATGTATTGAATATTTGGTTACCACAATACAACAGTAATTATCTTTGCAGTACAATGACTGAGGAAAATTCTCAATCGCATTTTATTATCTTGAAGCTTTTTATTCTAGTTATATTATACACTTTATTTATAATACACCCACAGGCGGTTAACGCGGGCATCAACACAGACAATGACATTGGTAATGATGGCCAAGCAATTGGCATTTGACTCCCTTACATTAGGTTTTAAACAATTTCCAGCATTATAGTGTTAGGTTTATCATCCATGCCTGGGAGACACTTTCCAAGGTTAGGATAGTTCTTGCGGCATTTAGATGCCCTCAATTCATTGCAATATGAATGAAACTCATATTACATGCATTAGTAATTCATTAAGAGTCAACAGAACTGTGAAATACATAAGCATTGTCAACAGGTATATTTTTAATGCCAGACAAAATGAATAATATCTTAACCTCTCTTGAACTGGATTGGACGGAGAAAAAAGCGTTTCATAAAAAAGAAGAATCAAAGAATCGATCTAAACAGAATAACTTATGCATCCATAGCAAAAGAATGAGGACAAATGCAATGAGAGAACTTCTGTTTAGGCCCATTCTTTCCTTACAAAATTTTCTTGAATTATATGTGATGTTTGTTGTGATGGTAATTGTTTATATATGCGGATGGATTAGATTCAGTAACTTAAATTGCAACAATCAACAGTAGTGATAACATGGGCTCTCATGAATGGAAAAAAAAAAGGAAAAAAATATAACTTATTCAAAATCGTAAACCAACAGTTGTAGCCTACACATATACATTGATGAATTGGCTAAAAAATACTTTTTTTTATGCATACGGTACTGATTTGCTATTACAGTTATTCTTTTCTAACAAACATTAAATTGCGAGATTTGGGGTTAAGACTAGAGATGAAAACGGTGAACCGTTTATAAGAAAACGGTTAGCTGACATCGAGCATATTTGAAATTTGACTTCTGGACACTAACGACACACCGACTTTCGAAAAATCTAACAATCTGAATTTTTTCCCAACGGTAACCTGCTCAAGTCAAAATGATGATTCAATAAAGGCTAACGGCGATCCAATTATGTGCAAAAAGTGAACAACAGCTAGTTTTCAGCTCCAACTATAACAAGGCTCAATCAAATTCAAACAAGATAAGATCCAACAATTATCATTGAGTTTACTACTGAGTATACAATATTTATTGAGCTTTAAAGTTGTTATTGTTGCATTGAATCACACTTTGAGCTTTCATTTGTAAACATATACATTGTGTGAAGAAACTTTTTTTGTAATCTTTATTGTTGAGTGATTGTATGCGTGGGAAACACTTGGGTTGTGAGATTTGGGATAATCTCTAGTTGTAAAGATTGATTGACACCTGTGAAGTCAATTGTAAAAGTTGTTGAAGCCTTGGAGGTTTGGATAGTGGAATCCTAAAGCCTAGTAAGCTTGGAGGCATGGACGTAGGCGGGGTTGGCCAAACCAGGTAAAAATCTTTGTGTTCGAATATCTCTTCCCTTATCTCTTTACACATTGATTGGTTTATTTATTATTGTTTTGAATTTGTTTAAGATTTACATTAATTTTTATTTAAGAAATAGAACATATTTTAAATTGGGTTGCATAGTTAGTAATTCAACTGTAAAAAGGAAAAGCCCACACAGGCTAGTTTAGCTTGCCCTCAGAAGTGTGCTTCTCCGCATCCCACCAGTGGTGCTTTGGCTATGCAACAACCCCCTCCACAGTCCGTTCCAGCTCCCACACAAAGCCCTCACAACCTACAAAACCTACCTAGGCCGAGCCTTGAGCCCAAGGATAATGATCCCTTACATAATCCCTCTCAACTCCCCACGGCACAGCCCCATGCTCCCCTGCCAGTCACGGGTTTGCCTCAGCTTGGGGTGATTCCCTCCAACCAGCCTCCTCCGAATTCATCTCATGACCCACAATGCCCTACATTACCTACTCCTCATGTTGTTACGGCTAGTGCCTCTCAATCTCACCGTCCAGCCCATGTCAACCATGCAACCCGTAACCAACCTCCCCCTTCTAAGCCATCATTTGCCTCCGTTTTGAACCCAGTATCCATCCTTGACCCAACAACCCCCCTAGGCCTCATAAGTCATTCCTTGATGCAGTTACGGGTTCTACGGACCCCACAGTACCGGTTAAGCCGACTTCCCTATATCGTGGCAAGCCCCCCATCCATTTTACAGCAGCGGAAATACAAGCCATGGCTAAACCATTTAAATTAGATCTCGTCGGTAAGTTCTCTTTTGGCCGGCCTTCTATGGACATTATTCGGAGATTTTTTGTTACCCTGGGTTTGAAAGGAAGTTGTCAAGTCTCCTTGCTTGACAACCGGCATGTGTTGATCAAACTCTCTTTGGAAGAAGATTATTCGCGTGTTTGGGTGCACCAGACTTGGTATGTTAATGGTCGAGGCATGCGCATCTTTAAGTGGAGCACTGATTTCCGCTGTTCGGAGGAGTCCCCTATTGTTTCGGTATGGGTATCCCTTTTGTACTTGCCTGTTCATTTTATCCATTGTAAATCTGCTTTGTTTTCTATTGCTTCTGCTATTGGCACCACATTACGGGTTGATCATGCCACGGCCTCAGTTAATAGGCCGTCGGTAGCTTACGTTCTTTGTGGAGTATGATGTTTCGCAGCCTTTCCTGCCCCGTATTTGGATTGGCGAGGGGGCTTCTGGTTTTTAGCAGGATGTAGTCTTTGAGAGGGTCCATGCGTACTGTTCCTCGTGTAGGCATCTTGGACACTCAGCAGATTCTTGTTACGTTGCTAATCCGGGGCTTCGTAAGTCTGTCCCGGCCAGTGGTGCAGCCAAGGGCCCTGCGACTCGAGATAAGGGCAATGGCCCAGCTGTAGAACATGCTGTCCAGCCTCGGGAGGCTCCTGCTCCTCCACCCATTGTGGATTCGGGTATGTGTTCTGGTTCTGGATTGATTCCCCCTGTGGGTCATGTTGATTCCGGGTTGCGAGACTCGGTGGGTGAGCCAACTCCCCCTGCCTATTCGGGTGCTCCGGGTTGCCCCTCTCAGCTTGTTGCTGTTGCCGGTGCCGCTTCGAGTGGTCTAGCTCGCTCCCCGTCTCTGATGGAGGATCATCTACAGGTGGCCTTCACTTCTCAGTGTACTGATATCCCTAGATTTGTCGCTGATGGTGTGCAGACTGCTGCCGAGAGCGATGCTGCTGCCGGTCTTCCGGATAGGAGTTCTTCTGTTTTGGATGATGTGTGGGTTTCTGATGAGGAGTTTAGCTCTGAGGCAATTCCTGTTGTTGATGGTTATCTTGCGTTTGACCCTGAGGGTACAAGGCGAAGTGATCTTGATCCTGACTTCAGTGTTGCTGGGCCGCATTCCAGGAAAGGTCTCAAACTAGTCACTGGCCGTTTACTGTTATTGCTTATTTCCATTGCTTTTCATTTGTTGATCTACTTATGTATGCTTTTCATTTGTTGGTTGTTATTGCTTATATCCATTGCTTGGAGGTTTTGGTATATGCCACCCTCCATATGTAGTGTTGATTTATTTTTTAGTTTAATAATAACAGGTTATGGGGTCCCGCCTAATCCCCCCACCTTTGGGTGATTTTAATAAAAACAAAACTGTAAAAAGGAAAAGAACTGATAATAAAATGAAAAAAAATTACTTGACTAATAGTAATGTCATCACTATCTCTAGTAATTCATCTGAGATAGAAAGTAAGTCGTAAAGAAAATAGTATTTTTAAGCAGTGAAGAGTGATTTAACTTCTATACTTCTTTTTTATGCATGGCGTACCGATTTGTTATTACAGTTATTCTTCTGTAATAAAGCATTAAATTACGAAAGTAGGAACTTTACGTGAACAGCATGATGCGTAGAACACTCAGTCATTACAAATTACATTCCATTTCCAAAAAAAAAAGAAAAAAATTTGTGGAGTGCATACGAAATTAGACATGTCTTTTTTTTTTTAAGTTAGGGCAAAAATTGACATTATGACTAAACTTTTATTAAATCCTACTTATCATAAACATGTGATTGTTATCAGTGTAGAAAGAAAAAGAACTGATAATAAAATGAAAACAAAATTACTTGACTAATAGTAATGTCATCACCGTCTCTAATAATTCATCTAAGATAGAAAGTAAGTCATAAAGAAAATAGTATTTTTAAGCAGTGGCGAGTGATTTAACTTCTACAGTTTGAAATATTAGATAAACTGCGAGACGTGTGTGATGAAGCTACTAAGGAACATCAGAATCTTAACTTGATCGTTAATCATAATAGTGACGTGGGCCTAAAGTGTTCTCCTAGCCTTGCTTTAGATAACATACCACATTCTCATATCATCTTAAATTATCATTCAAATTATTGTTGTTTCTCTTTTTTTTTTTTAAAAAAAAATTTCTTATGCTCAAGTTTATAAAAATTTTAACTAAATTTCCTTGCCTTGCGAAGAGTGGACATTTTATTCCAAGACAAATAATTACACTATTATATGGGGAAAAAATAATGATAAAATGAGACCGAAGTGTTGGAGTTTGACTTTTTAAATGGAATACAGAGACCATAATAGGACCATAAATCTGTAAATCGACTGGAGTTTATAATTCAGCACCTAGACATTAAAATTAGCACATCAACTTCAAAATGGCGATGATTTTGGTTCTTAAAGGAAAAGAAAAACTTCGAAATGACATACTTTATACTGAATTTTGAATATGATAGTGTGAGCTAAAAAAGGAATGGTGACCTCGTCATCCTACTAACCTGCTAGATTATTCCTTACGCATGCTAGTCGAGAGTTGAACTAGATGCGAAACATCAAAGTCATGCATCTTTTTTTATTTTCAATATCTAAGAAAATTCTTACGCTTGTACTACAAGGTTAATTAGAAATGGATAATTAATCAAAAAATGAAATGGTAGGTTTGGCTTCAAAATTGATAAAATTTATTTTATTTCCAGATCATCAAATCGATTTAAAATTGCCGTCAGTTCGTACTCTTAATGCCAGGATAAAAACATGCTTCGAGCCCTTTTTACGAATGCCTTTGCGTGTCCAGTTGCTGATGAAGGACTTTTTAATCATTTCTCTAGCAAAAATAGTTAGTATAATTGTTGTTAACGTCTTGTTCACAACTATTATCTTTTATGTTGCAATTGGTGTCAATTTTCAAAGTTTGCATCGAGTTATTTCAAATCACATTATAGAATTATTATTGGCTCACTTGCCGAGAAAATGTCTGTGTATTGAATATTTGATTATGACAACATGGCACTAATTATCTTTGCAATACAACAACTGAGGAAAATTCTCAATCACGTTTCATTATCTGGAAATTTTTTATTCTGATGCAGATTAGGAGTCCAAATTATACTAGGATTAGTTTCCCTATTAACTAAGGTTTAGGACATTATTTTTCTTTCCAATTTAGAATTTTGTTTTCCTTTTACTACATGATTTAGGATAATTACTATTAATATAAATAGCTTCCCTTGTAGTCTTTGAAGGTAGATTTTTTAGCTCAATAATATTTTTAGCTTTCAAATCTCTGTGTAAGTATTTGAGGTTAGTTAATTCTCGATATTCTACGGAATCAACGAGTCTTAACCCCTAAATTTGTGGCATTCTTTGAATCAACGTGAATTTGGTTTGTTCTTTTATTTTAGTATTCTCTCGAATCAACGGAATATTTTGAACTCTAACTTCCGCTACATCAGCTTGGTATCAGAACCGAAAGCCTAGTTCTCGGTGTTCCCAACACCTATCCTTTTTTTTTCCCAAACCCGTTTAGTTTTCCAAAAAAAATCAGTAGCCCTGTGTCGGCCACTGTCCAAGGCTGTTGTTACTGATTTTCTGACACCGATTCAGCTGTAATCACCACCATTCGAGTCAAAACAAGCTGGCCATCACCAAGAATCGACCATTGTCGATCGGCCACAGAATCTCAGAAAATAGCCAAAACAGCCACGATTTCTACTGTCGTGATCACTGGATTCCACCTTGTCTTGGCCAGCACAACCACCATCAATCCATTCCTCTTCACCACCACAATCGTCCCAGCTGGTCACCACTGTCGACTGACGCACCGATCGCCGGAAATCAAAACAAACACAAACCCACCGCCTTTATCTCCAAATTTCGGCCAAAACACCACTTTTTCGGACAAACCACCACCACCATCGTACGCACCAACCCAAAATCTTTCAAATCCACCCATCCTTGCTCGATTTCCATCCACCGTCATCGGAAACCTAACTTTTACTGAATTATAATTTTGGCCTAAACTTTTATTTAATTTTTAGTTTAGCCCTAAACCTTTTTTTTCTAAAACCAAATTTGGAAAATGCTTCAAGAAAACCCCGTGATGCCCCTCATGCTACAACTTACGATCATGATAATATCCCTAGAGATGAAGCCCTAACTAGCATGACAGCCAGGATTGATATGTTAGCTGAACAAATGGTATAGTTGATAGAATTACTTGCTGAACACCATCATACTCTAGAATGTGAAGACAAATTAAGTGAAAACTTTGATAACCCTTTCTCTGAGTGTCGACATAGAAAGGAGTCTATTGATGATAGAAGATGGGAATATGGGTTGAGAATTGACATTCATGAGTTCCAAGAAAATGGTCAACCAGAAAAATTATTGGATTGGATTAATTGAAGAAGTTTTTGAATATAAAGAAGTTTTTGATAATAAACTAGTCTCACTTGCTGTAACTTGATTTCACAGAAGGGCAGCAGCTTGGTGGCAACAAACTAAACTCATAAGGATTAGGCAAGGCAAAAAGAAGATTGATTCTTGGGAAAAGATGAAGAAGCACTTGAATGGGGCATTTTTGCCTTACAATTACGCCAAATTGTTATACTAACAGTTACAGAATTTGAGGCAAGGTAACGATCAGTAGATGATTACACCACAGAATTTCATTGGTTGGTAACGCGAAAAGACTTGACAGAGACAGAAGAACAACAGGTTTCCTACCACATTGGAGGCCTACAATAATATTTTCAAGACCAGTTGAATTTACTTGATCCGTACTCTATCTCAGAAGCACACCAACAGGCTTTGTAGTTATAAAAGCAATTTAGTCGACATACTAGTGACTCAAACTTTCGGGGTGCTTGGAGTGTTACTCATGATAACTCAAGCTCAACTTCCCAATTCCATAATTTCACTCAGGCCTAGTAAATCTAGTGAAAATGGTTTAAGCAGCAAAACTCAATCCTCAGGCTCAGGATTACGTTGTTTTAATTATGGATAAAGTGGGCACCGAATGATAAAGTGTAGAAAATGAGGAAAGTATGACAAAGGCTTATTCGTGGTCACTGAGGAAAGTAAAGCCTACCAAGTGGTCGAAAATGAAGAGTTCGTGGAAGAACCAACTTTTGATAGTAGTGGCAATGCACGATCTGTTTAAGAGCATGGTGATAGCGGGCCAATATTGATAGTAAATCGCACATTCTTCACTCCGAAAGGACAAGACAAAGACAAGTGGTTACGACAAAATATTTTTCAGACTACTTGCACAATTGGGGAAAAGTATGTCATATGGTTATAGACTCAGACAATTACAAGAATGTTATTTCAGAAGAAGCCGTAACGAAACTAAATTTAAAGACAGAACCTCATCAAACTCCATACAAGCTCTCATGGCTAAAGAAAGGAAATAAAGTGACAGTATCTAAACGTTGCTTAGTTTACTTAACCATTGGATCATTTTATAAGGACCAAATTTGGTGTGAAGTTGTGGCTGTGGATACTTGTCATCTATTACCGAGCAGATCCTGGCAGTATGATAGAAACGTAACACATGATGGGAGAAGAAATACTTATAGTTTTTTGTTTAACAACAATAAGATTGTTCTCATACCTAATAAGGAGCTCATTCTCAAACAAGACTTGTGTAATTATTTATTAGGTAAGAAGCAATTTATAGATATTGTAACGAAGACGAAGAGGTCTATATTTTATTAGGAAAGGAGAGCCACAATAATTCAAGGATTCCTAAAGCTGTGACACCTGTATTGGAGGAATTTCAAGATTTGCTCCCTAACGAGCTATATGGCTTACCACCTCTTAGGGACGTACAACACCAAATTGATTTGGTACTAGACCAAAAATGAAACAGTTGGTTCAGCTTGAAAATTGATAAAATTTATTTCATTTCCATATCATCAAATCGCTTTCAGAATGCCGCCAGTATGTACTCTTAATGCCACGATGAAAACGCGCTTTGGGTTTTTTTTCATGAATGCCTTCGCATGTGCAGTTGCCCATGAAAGACTTTTCAATTGTTTCTCTGGCAAACATAGTTAGTGCAATTGTTAGATACACTGCAAGACCTGCGTGACGAAGCTACTAAGGAACATCCGAATCTTAACACGATTGTTAATCATAATAATAACGCGGACGTAAATTGTTCCCATAGCCTTGCTTTAGATAACATACAACATTCTCGTGTCATTTTAAATTATCGTTCAAATTATTGTTGTTTCTCTTTGTGTTTTTTTTTTCCAAATTTCTCATGCCGCCAGTACATACTCTCAATGCCATGATGAAAACGTGCTTCAGGGTCTTTTTTACGAATGCCTTTGCACGTGTAGTTGCCCATGAAGGACTTTTCAATTGTTTCTCTGGCAAACATAGTTAGTATAATTGTTAACAACGTCTCCTTGCTAGCTATTATCTTTTACCTTATTATTAGCTATTGGTGTCAGTTTTCAAAGTACGCATCGGGTTATTTCAAATCACACTGCATAATTAATATTGGCTCACTTGTCGGCAATATGCCTATGTATTGAATATTTGGTTATCACAATACGGCACTAACTATCTTTGCAGTACACCGACTGGGGAAAATTCTCAATCGCGTTTCATTATCTGGAAACTTTTTATTCTCGTTATATTATACACTTTACTTATCATACACCCGCAAACGCTATACGTTGGCATCAGCACATACAATGACATTGGTGACGATGGCCGAGCAATTGGCATTTGGCTCCCTTACATTCGGTGCTACAAAATTTCTAGCATTTACCAGTGTTAGGCTTATCATCTGTGCCTGGGCGACACTGTCCAAGGTTAGGATAGTTTCTGCAGCATTTAGACGCCCTCACTTCATTGCAATTTGAATGAAACCCACATTACATGCATTAGCAATTCGTTAAGAGTCAGCAGAACTGTAAAATACATGAACATTGTCAACAGGTGTATTTTTAATGACGGACAAAATGATTAATATCTCAACCCCTCTTGAACTGGCCTGCACGTAGAAAAATGCATTTCATAAAAAAGAAGAATAATATAGTCGATCTAAACAGAATAACTTACACATGCATAACAGAAGGGCGAGGAAAAATGCACACGAAAGAACTTTTGTTTGGGCCATTCCTTCCTTGCAAAATTTTCTTGAATTGTATGTGATGTTTTTGTGACGGTAGGCTCACCTTGGCACTTGTTTATACATGCGGATGGATTCGTCTCAGTAACTTTATTTGCAACAAGCAACCGAAGTGATGGCGTGGGCTCTCGTAAGTAGGAAAAAAAAAAAGGAAAAAAATCTCACTTACAAAAAATCGTAAACTAATAGTTATAGCCTACACATGTACACAAATGAATTGCCTAACAAATACTTCCTTTTTATGATGGCGTACCAATTTGTTATTACAGTTATTCTTCTGTAGCAAAGTGTTAAATTACGAAAGTAGGAACTATACGTGAACGGCATGATGCGTGGAACACTCAGTCATTACAAAATACATTGCATTTCCAAAAAAAAAGAAAAAAAAATTGTGGAGTGCATACAAAATTGGACATGTCTTTTTTTTTTTTTAAGTTAGGGCAAAAATTGACATTATGACTAAACTTTTATTAAATCCTACTTATCATAAACATGTGATTGTTATCGGTGTAAAAAGGAAAAGAATTGATAATAAAATGAAAACAAAATTACTTGACTGATAGTAATGTCATCACTGTCTCTAATAATTCATCTGAGATAGAAAGTAAGTCGTAAAAAAAATAGTATTTTTAAGCAGTGAAAAATGATTTAGCTTCTACAGTTCGAAATGTTAGATACACTGCAAGACCTACGTGACGAAGCTGCTAAGGAACATCCGAATCTTAACATGATCGTTAATCACAATAATAACGCGGACTTAAATTGACGAAGCGGAAGTGCTTTGAATTTGCAAGTAGGTGAAACTAGGTTTCTGAATATTGATAAATTTTATTGAAAATAGGAATGAATAGAAACTAGGGTTTTGGACCCCTTTTATAACAAGCCTAAATATTTCGAATTTACCAAAATAGGAAAATCCAAAATATAATATGATAATTAAATTCTCCTGGTCAAAACATGAAAAGGAAAGAAAACGGTGCATGAATCCGATTTCTAGAAAAAAAGATAAAAATCCTAGAAGAATAAGGAAAAATAGGAAAAAATCTTAAAATTGCAAAACGGCCCAGAAAGAAATGGAATTTTCAGTCCGACCACGGGGCAGAACAGCTTATACAATTCTAGGTTTTGTTCCTCTCGTCGCAAGCTTCGAAACGGTATATTAAACGCCCAAAACGGACACCTGTAGCCTAAGTTATGGCCACCAGAAGGTACCTACTCGCAACACGCAATGCCCTACATCATAAATTGTTCCCCTAGCCTTGCTTTAGATAACATACGACATTCTCATGTCATCTTAAATTATCGTTCAAATTATTGTTGTTTCTCTTTGTGTGTTTTTTTTTTTCCAAATTTCTCAAGCTCAAGTTTCTGAAATGTTTAACTAAATTTCCTCGCTTTGCGAAGAGTGGACATTTTATTCTAAGACAAATATATATACAGTTATATGGGAAAATAATGATAAATTGAGACCCAAGAGACAGAGTTTGATTTTTTGAATGGAATACAGAAACTACAACAGGACCTTAAAATCTGTAAATCGGCTGGAGTTAGTAATTCAGCACCTAAACATTTAAATTAGGAAAAATACGAGAACATCATCCTCAAAATGGCGATGATTTAGGTTCTTGAAGGGAAAAAAAAAACTTCAAAATGAGGTACTTCATGCTCAATTTTGAATATCACGGTGTGAGCTAAAAAATGAATGGCGAGCTCGTCGTCCAATTAACGCGCCAGATTATCCCTTATGCATGCTAGTCGAGAATTGACGTAGATGCGATGATTAACACAACATCAAAGTCGTGCATCTTTTTTTAATTTTCAATTTCCAAGAAAATTCTCGCGCTTGCAGTACGAGGTTAATTAGAAATGGATAACTAATCCAAAAATGAAACGGTAGGTTTAGCTTGAAAATTGATAAATTTTATTTTATTTTCAGATCATCAAATCGCTTTAAGAATGCCGCCAGTACGTACTCTCAATGCCGTGATGAAAACGTGCTTCGGGCTTTTTTTTACGAATGCCTTTGCAAGTGCAGTTGCCCATGAAGTACTTTTCAATTGTTTCTCTGGCAAGCATAGTTAGTATAATTGTTAACAACGTCTCGTTGCTAACTATTATCTTTTACCTTGTTATTAGCTATTGGTGTCAGTTTTCAAAGTATGCATCGGGTTATTTCAAATCACACTGCATAATTATTATTGGCTCACTTGTCGGCAAAATGCCTATGTGTTGAATATTTGGTTATCACAACACGGCACTAACTATCTTTGCAGTACACCGACTGGGGAAAATTCTCAATCGCATTTCATTATCTGGAAACCTTTTATTCTCGTTATATTATACACTTTACTTATCATACACCCGCAAACGCTATACGTTGGCATCAGCACATACAATGACATTGGTGACGATGGCCGACCAATTGGCATTTGGCTCCATTACATTCGGTGCTACAAAATTTCCAGCATTTACTAGTGTTAGGCTTATCATCTGTGCCTGGGCGACACTGTCCAAGGTTAGGATAGTTTCTGCAGCATTTAGACGCCCTCACTTCATTGCAATCTGAATGAAACCCACATAAGCATTGTCAACAGGTGTATTTTTAATGACGGACAAAATGATTAATATCTCAACCCCTCTTGAACTGGCCTGCATGTAGAAAAATGCGTTTCATAAAAAAGAAGAATAATAGAGTCGATCTAAACAGAATAACTTACACATGCATAACAGAAGGGCGAGGAAAAATGCACACGAAAGAACTTTTGTTTGGGCCATTCCTTCCTTGCAAAATTTTCTTGAATTGTATGTGATGCTGTTGTGATGGTAGGCTCACCTTGGCACTTGTTTATACATGCGGATGGATTCGTCTCAGTAACTTTATTTGCAACAAGCAACCGAAGTGATGACGTGGGCCCTCGTAAGTTGGAAAAAAAAAGGAAAAAAATCTCACTTACAAAAAATCGTAAACCATCAGTTATAGCCTACACATGTACACCAACGAATTGCCTAACAAATACTTCCATTTTATGCATGGCGTACTGATTTGTTATTATAGTTATTCTTCTGTAGCAAAGCATTAAATTACGAAAGTAGGAACTACACGCAAACGGCGTGATGCGTGGAACACTCAGTCATTACAAATTACATTCCATTTCCAAAAAAAAAAAAATTTGTGGAGTGCATACGAAATTGTAAATGTCTTTTTTGTTTTTTAAAGTTAGGGCAAAAATTGACATTATGACTAAACTTTTATTAAATCCTTCTTATCATGAACATGTGATTGTTATCAGTGTAAAAATGAAAAGAACTGATAATAAAATGAAAACAAAATTACTTGACTGATAGTAATGTCATCACCGTCTCTAATAATTCATCTAAGATAGCAAGTAAGTCGTAAAGAAAATATTATTTTTAAGCTGTAAAAAATGATTTAGCTTCTACAGTTCGAAATGTTAGATACACTGCAAGACCTGCGTGACGAAGCTGCTAAGGAACATCCGAATCTTAACACGATCGTTAATCACAATTATAACGTGGACATAAATCGTTCCCCTAGCCTTGCTTTTAATAACATACGACATTCTCATGTCATCTTAAATTATCGTTCAAATTATTATTGTTTCTCTCTATGTTTTTTTTTTTTTTTCGAATTTCTCATGCTCAAGTTTCTGAAATGTTAAACTAAATTTCCTCGCTTTGCGAAGAGTGGACATTTTATTCTAAGACAAATATATATACAGTTATATGGGAAAAATAATGATAAATTGAGACCCAAGAGACAGAGTTTGATTTTTCGAATGTAACACAAAAACCACAACAGGACCTTAAAATCTATAAATCGGCTGGAGTTAGTAATTCAGCACCTAAACATTTAAATTAGGAAAAATACGAGCACATTATCTTCAAAATGGCGATGATTTAGGTTCTTGAAGGTGAAAAAAAAAACTTCGAAATGAGGTACTTCATGCTGAATTTTGAATATCACGGTGTGAGCTAAAAAATGAATAGCGAGCTCGTTGTCCAATTAACCCGCCAGATTATCCCTTTTGCATGCTAGTCGAGAATTGACGTAGATGCGACGATTAACACAACATCAAAGTCGTGCATCTTTTTTTAATTTTCAATTTCGAAGAAAATTCTCGCGCTTGCAGTACGAGGTTAATTAGAAATGGATAACTAATCCAAAAATGAAACGGTAGGTTCAGCTTGAAAATTGATAAAATTTATTTTATTTTCATATCATCAAATCGCTTTAAGAATGCCGCCAATACGGCTCTCAATGCTAGGATAAAAACATGCTTCAAGTATTTTTTTCGAAAGCCTTTGCATGTGCAATTTCCCATGAAGGACCTTTCAAATGTTTCTCTAGCGATCATAATTAATATAATTGTTATTAATATCTTGTTGGTAGCTATTGTCTTTTACGTTGTTATTAGATATTGGTGTCAATTTTTAAGGTACACATCGAGTTATTTTAAATCACATATTGGTATTATTATTTGCTCACTTGTCGACAAAATGCCTATCTATTGAATATTTGGTTATCACAACAACGCACTAATTACCTTTGCAATACAATGGCTGAGGAAAATTCTCTATCGTGTTCATTATCTGGAAACTTTTATTCTCATTGTATTATACACTTTATTTATGTACACCCCCCACAAGTGCTATACATGAGTATCAACACAGACAATGACATTGGTGAGGATGGCCGAGCAATTGGCATTTGGCTCCCTTACGCTTTTTTTTTTATTTAAAACCACCCAAAGGTGGGGGGGTTAGGCAAGAGCCCCTTGCCTGTAGATTAGTAAACTAAAAATAAAAGTACATCTGGAGGGGGACATAAACCAAAACCTCCAAGTAGAAGAATAAGAACGACCAACAAATAGAAATGGAAACCAAGACAGAGCAACTGAGAAGTGAAAGACAAGTAATCAATGTAAGCGCCCAGAATACCGCCTGCGATACTTACGTCCAGTGACTAACTTGAAACCTTTCCAAGAAATAGAGGAGTGTGGGCCAGTAACACTGAAGTCAGAATCAAAATCATGCCCCCCTGTACCCTCGGGCTCAGAAGCAAAATACTCATCAGCTACAAAATTTTCACCGAAGCTAAACTCCTCATTTGATTGCAATGGGAGGTCTGGAGGATAGGATTGAATACCCATAGCCAGAGAATGAATAGCATCGGCTGTAGTCCAGAAGAAAGTAGAGCCGGGGGAAGTCCTATCCGGCACCCCATCATCATCAAACGTAGGAGTATCCGTGCAGCGAGTGTTAAAGGCCACCTGTGAATGGTCATCCTTAGGCGGCGGATGACCAACGGTTCGCTCGAGCCGGCATCAACAACATCAGAAGGCGGCGGCGGGTGACTATCTTGAGCACCCAAACCGGAAGGCCAAATCTGCTCACCCACAGAAACGCTCAAATCTGAGTCAACCGGAACCGCAACAGGAGGCAGCGAAATAGGAGGAGCCAAAGTGGGACCCAAACTCTGACCGTGAGCCACAAGAAGCTGTATAGTAGGCACCTAAGGCTGGTGATCAGCAACAACCACATATTGGGGAGCACAAGTCTCCCGGGATTGAGCAGTAGGTTCTGAAACGGGTACTGTGCCCTTATCTTTGGACACGGGGTCCTTGGCCTCACCAACAGGCGAAATAGGCTTACGGAGCCCGGGATTCGCAACGTAATAGGAATCGACATAATGACCAAGATGTCTAGACGAAGAACAATAAGCAGGGACCTGCTCAAAAACTACATCATAGCAAAAACCAGAATCCCCCTCACTAATCCTCGAAACATCATACTCAACAAGTACCCGAGCCACCGAAGGCCGATTAACTGAGGTCGTGGCATGGTCAACACGCAATGGAGTACCAATAACAGCAGCAATGGAAAATAAAGCAGACTTACAGTGAATAAAATGAACAGGTAAGTGCGGCAATGATACCCAAACAGGCACAATGGGGGATTCCACCAAGTAACGAAAGTCAGTGCTCCATTTAAAGATGCGCATGCCCCGACCGTTAACATACCAAGTCTGTCTCACACAAACACGGGAGTAGTCTTCTTCCATAGAAAATTTGATCAACACATGTCGATTATCAAGCAAGGACACCTGACAACTCCCTTGCAACCCCAAAGTAACAAAAATTTTTTTAATAATGTCTATGGAGGGCCGGCTAAAGGAAAACTTACCAACCAACCCCAGTTTAAGCGGCGCAGCCATGGCTTTAATTTCCTCTATTGAAAAGTGAATAGCAGGCTCACCGCGATGTAGATTGGTGGGCCTGACCGGAACCGTAGGCTCAGCTGAGCCCGTAGCTGCATCAAGGAAGGACTTATGAGGCCGAGGAGAGGCTGTTGGGTTAAGGATAGTGGCTGGGTTCAATATCGAGGCATATGATGGCTTAGAAGTTGAGGGTGGGTTACGGATTATGGAGTGAGTGTGGGCTGGCTGATTGGATGGAGGGGCATTAGCCGTAACAGCATGAGTAATAGGTAGAGTAAGGCTGGTGAATGTGGGCTGGTTCGAGGAAGTCCCTCCAAATTGTTGTGGGTCATGGGCCGATAAGTGACCACCATTCTTAAGAATGTGAGGGACAGTGGTCGGTCCAGCTAGGTTATGTGGGCTGTGCAGGGTACTGGTTAAAGCTGGCGCGGACTGGGGAGATGGCTGGTGCATGTGGGCTTGCAGGTGAGGGCTGGGCACAAGTTGTGTGGTTAGTTAATCCATGCAAGGAGCATTAGGGTTTAGGATGGGGGCTGGTACGTGTGGTCTGTGCAGGTGATAATGCCCAGAGAGCACAGGTGGAATAGGAGGCTGCACACACGTAGGGTTTCCCGTGGTGGCGGCATGCTGGTCCGTTGAGGGCTGGGCCGAACGGTGGAGTGTGGCCGGCAGCAGAAACCACCACATGCAGCGGCTAGGAGCGCGATGTTGGAGTTGGGCTCGACAACACACTAACGTGACTGGAACGCATCTAGAAGTGGAGCAGCAGCTGCGGGCAACCCAGAAGAAGCACCAACAGGTGGATCTGAAGCCATAGCAGCCGCTGCATGCTGCAAGTTCCGAGAGCTAAGGTTCTGCAAAAGTGAGCCATCGTGAGGTAACGATGTTGATGAGGACTGCTGTAAACTCAGATCTGCATCGGAGTGAGATGAAGGGGCTGGAAGCGATCGGGTGGAGGCCTCCCGACCAGCCATGCACTCGGCGACGGCGGTGGACGACGAATATTCAAGATAACGTGGAGGTTGCTCACGGGTTTCGCGTGGATGACACGTAGTTTGGTCACGGGTTTCGTGCAGCAGTGTCGTCGACAGTTGGGGAGTCACCGGAGAGGTACCGATGTGGAGGGGGTTCTCTTGTGACATCAAAGCACCACCACCGGTGGCCAAAGAGGCGGCGGCAGCAACTTGCAAGTTTGGTTTCAAAACCCGAGAGGTGACACACGATGAAGGAGGCGGCTGGAGTGGCTGTCGGGTGTGTGGACCATCGCCAGCTGGGAGGGGGTGTTCCGGTGGTGGTTGAGAACCACCACTGGTGGCCGGTAGAGGCATGCCGGCGGCCAAAAAGTGAAAAGTGACTGGCGGCTAGTTGAGAGGATTTTCCCGAGGAGAAAGCATTTTAGGGTTTTTCCACATACATATATTTTTGCTCCCTTACACTTAGTGATACAAAATTTCCAGCATGTACCAGCGCTAGGTTTGTCATCCATGCCTAGGAGACACGTTCCAAGGTTAGGATAGTTTCTGTAGCATTTAGATGCACTCACTTCATTGCAATATGAATTAAACCCACATTACATGCATTAGTAATTCGTTAAGAGTCAACAGAACTGTAAAATACATAAGCATTGACAATAGGTTTATTTTTAATGCCGGACTAAATGAATAATATCTTAAATTCTCTTGAACTGGCTTGGACGCAGCAGAATGTGTTTCATAAAAAGGGAGAATAAAAGAGTAGATCTAAACATAATAACTTACACATGCATAGTAGAAGGGTGAGGAAAAATCATGAGAGAACTTTTATTTGTGCCATTCCTTCCTTTCAAATTTTTCTTGAATTATGTTTGATGCTTGTGTGAAGCAAAGCTCACCTTGACACCTGTTTATATATGTGAATGGATTCGTTTCAGTAACTACAATTGCAACAATTAACAGAAGTGATAGCGTGGGCTCTCATAAGTAGAAAAAGAAGGAAAAAAATCGTAAACCAACTGTTATTACTTACACATGTACACCGATGAATTGGCTAACAAATACTTCTTTTTTATACATGCCCGTACCAATTTATTATTATAGTTATTCTTCTGTAGTAAGGTATTAAATTACGAAACTAAGAACTTTACATGAACAGTATGATGCATAGAAAATCCGTTCACATTTGTAAATCATTATAGATTACTTTATATTTTTAAAAGAAAACCAAGTGGAGATCATACGAAATAGAACATGTCTTTTTTTTTTTTTTTCAGTTCAGGCGAAGAGGGCATCCTGACTAAACATTTATTAAATCGTACTTGTGATGAACATGTGATTGTTATTATTGTAAAAAGGAAAAGAATTCATAATAAAATTAAAACAAAATACATGACTAATAGTAATGTCGTCAGCATCTCTAATAATTCATATGAGACAGAAGGCAAGTCGCAAAGAAAACAGTTTTTCTAAGCAATAAAAAGTGATTTAGCTTCCATAGTTTGAAATGTTAGATAAACAATGAAACATACGTGATGCAATTGCTAGGGAACATTCGAATCACAGTAGTGACGTGGACTTAAAGTACTCTCCTAACATTGCTTTAGATAATATACAACATTGTCATATTAGTGCTGTTTTTTTTTTTCAAATCTCTCCTATTCAAGTTTCTAAAATATTAAACCCGATTTCCTTGCTTTGCAAAAACTCAACATTTTATTATGAGACAAATAAGTACACTATTATATGAGAAAAAATTAATGATGAAATGAGACCGAAGCCAAGTTTGGCAGTTCGAATGGAATACAAGAATCATAATAAGACCTTAAAATGTATAAATCGACTGCAATTAGTAATTCATGTTGGGAAAAAGACTCATACAAGTAGCTACAAATTAAGCGGAAACAAACTCTTTCACTGTTTGTGTAATTAAAAAAGGATATGTACCACAAATAAATAGGTAGAAAAATAAACCAACACAATCCAAAGTAATAAACCAATCACAGGAGACATAAATTTTTACGTGAAAAACTCAAAGCGAGAAGAAACCATGGGACTGTAGTCCAATATAATCTTCCACTATATTAATGAGATTACAAAATAAATTCTTCTCTAGATAATACTAGAAGTTACCAACATCAAGAATCTCAATATTCTTGGCTTACAGTAACAGCCTACTATCTGTCTCTCTGACAAGTGAGTATTTTGAATAATAACCAAAGAGAGGATAAAATAAAAAACAAAATCAGTAGGATTGTAGAGGGCGATGCCAGGAACTTACTCCCAAAATTTGGGAGAAAACAAAGTTAATTTCAGCTTCCAATCATCTACTCAAAGATTAAAATCATCAATCCCAACTTAAGAACCTCTAATATCTTCTCTCTCTCTCCACCGCTTCTTCTTCCCGCTAAAACTCAACTAGGGCAGCGGTTTCACTATTTTTATAGGCAAATTTCGTGGTAAATTTCATCCAAGTACAAAGCTTATTATTAATTACATAACAAGTAAATCTTTTTAGACTTTAAGCTTTTGGACCCCCAAATGATATGGACCCAACAATTCAGCACCTCAACATTGAAATTAGTAAAAATATGAGCACATCATCTTCGAAAAGGCGATGATTTTGGTTATTGAATGAAAAAAAAAGGTTCGAAATGAGGGACTTCATACCAAATTTTGAATATGACAAGGTGAACTAAAAAAAATGGCAGGGCTCGTCATCCAATTAACCCACCAGATTATTTCTTATGCATGCTAGTTGAGAGTTTAGCTAGATGCAATGATTAATATAACATCAAAATAGTACATCGTTTCAGATTTTTTATTTTAGAGAAGTCACACGTGCCTGTAGTACGAGGTAAACTAGAAATGGATAATTAATCCAAAAATAAAACTGTAGGTTTAGCTTTAAAATTGATAAACTTTATTTTATTTCTAGATCATCAAATTGCCTTAGGAATGCCTTCACCATGTACTCACAATACCCAGATAAAAACATGCTTCGAGTATTTTTTACGAATGCCCTTGCATGTGCAATTGCTTATGAAGGACCATTCAATCGTTTCTCTAGCGAACACAATTAATATAATTGTTATTAACATCTTGTTGATAGCTATTGTCTTTTACGTTGTTATCAGCTATCGGTGTCAATATTTCAAATCACATATTAGAATTATTGTTGGCTCACCTGTTGACAAAACGTCTATCTATTGAATATTTGGTTATCACAGCACAGCACTAACCACCTTTACAATACAATGATTGTGAAAAACTCTCAATCGCGTTTCATTATCTAGAAAGCTTTTGCTCTCGTTATCTTATACACATTAGTTATCATACACCGCAAGCGCTATACGTGATCTCAACACAGACAATGACATTAGTGATGATGGCTGAGCAATTGGCATTTGACTCCTTTACATTCGGTTATACAAAATTTCCAGTATTTACCACTGTTAGGTTTATCATCCGTGCGTTCGAGACACTTTCCAAGGTTAGGATAGTTTTTGCAACATTTGGATGTGCTCACTTCATTGCAATCTGAATGAAACCCACATCACATGCATTAGTAATTCGTTAAGAGTCAGCAGCACTGTCAAATACATAAGTATTGTCAACATGTTTATTTTTAATGTCCGACTAAGTGAATAATATCTTAAACTCTCTTGAACTGGCTTAGACGTAAAAAAATGTGTTTCATAAAAAGAGAGAATAAAAGGGTAGATCTAAACGGAATAACTTACACATCCACAGTAGAAGGGTGAGGAAAAATGCGCATGAGACAACTTTTTTTTGGTCCATTCCTTCCTTTCAAATTTTTCTTGAATTATGTTTGATGTTTGTGTAGCGAAGCTCACCTTGGCACTTGTTTATATACGTGATGGATTGGTTTCAATAACTTAAATTGCAACAATCAATAAAAGTGATAACGTGGGCTCTCGTAAATGGAAAAAAGAGGGGGGAAAATCTAACTTACTAATAATCGCAAACCAACAATTATAGCTTACCATCCAATGAGTTGGCTAACAAATACTTCTTTTCTATACATGCCCTGTACTGATTTATTATTGTAGTTATTCTTTATAACAAAGTATTAAATTACAAAACTAGGAAGTTTACATGAAGAGTATGATACATAGAAAATTCGTTCGTATTTGTATTTCTAAAAAAAATAAGTGGAGTGCATATAAAATAGGACATGTCTTTTTCTTTTTCTTTTTTCAGTTTCGGTGAAAATGACATCCTGACTAAGCATTTATTAAATCTTACATTTAATGAACATGTGATTGTTATTATTGTAAAATGGGAAAGAATTCATAATAAAATTAAAATAAAAGTACTTGACTACTAGTATTGTCGTGATAGTCTCTAATAATTCATCTAAGACAGAAAGCAAGTTTTAAAGAAAATAGTATTTTTAGGCAATGAAAAGTGATTTAGTTTCCACAATTTGAAATATTAGATAAACTGCAAACACGCGTGATGAAGTTGCTAGGGAACATCTGAATCATAACTTGATCTTTAATCACAATAATGACGAGGACCTAAAGTGTTCTCCTAGCCTTGCTTTATATAATACACTACTTTCTCATGTCGTCTGAAATTATTGTTCAAACTAGAGTTGTTTCCATTTTTTTTTCAAATTTCTCTTGCTCAAGTTTCTAAAATATTTAACCCAATTTCCTTGCTTCATGATGAGTCGACATTTTTATTTCGAGACAAATAATTACACAATCATATGAGAGAAAAACAATGATGAAATGAGACCGAAGAGTTTAAATTTGACATTTTGAATGGAATACAAAGATAATAGTAGGACCTTAAAATCTATAAATCGGCTGGAGTTAGTAATTCAACACCTAAATATTGAAATTAAGAAAAATACAGGCACATCATCTTCAAAAAGAGATGATTTTGGTTCTTAAAGAAAAAAAAAAGGCATCAAAATGAGGTACTTCATACTGAATTTTGAATAAGACGATGTGAGCTAAAAAAGGAATAGCGGGCTCATCATCCAATTAACCCGCCATATTATTCCTTATGCATGCTTGTCAAGAGTTGAGTTGGATGCAACGATTAACGTCATCCATGCCTGGAAGTCAATTTCAAAGGTTAGGATTTTTTCTGCAGTATTTTGATGCCCTCACTTCATTGCTATCTGAATGAAACCCACATTACATGCATTAGTAATTCATTAAGAGTCAACAGAACTGTAAAATACATAAGCATTGTCAACATGTTTATTTTTAATGCCGGACTAAATGAATGATATCTTAGCCTTTATTAAACTAGCTTGGACGTAGAAAAATGCCTTTCATAAAAACATTTATAGAGAATAAATGAGTAGATCTAACTAGAATAACTTACACATCCATAGCAGAATGTCGAGGAAAAATGCGCATGAGAGAACTTTTGTTTGTGTCATTCCTTCCTTTCAAAATTTTCTTGATTTATGCTTGATAGTTGTGTGATGGTAAGCTCACCTTGGCACTTGTTTATATATGCGGATGAATTGGTCTCATTAACTTAAATTGCAACATTCAACAAAGATGCTATCGTGGGCTCTTGTAAATGGAAAAAGAAAACGAAAAAATTTAGCTTACTAAAAATCATGAACCAATTGTTATAGCTTACACATGTATACAGATGAATTGGCCAACAAAAACTTTTTTTTTCTACATGCTTGTACCGATTTATTATTGCAATTATTCTTCTATAATAAAGTATTAAATTATGATACTAGGAACTTTACATGAATGGTATGATGCATAGAAAATTCGTTCGTATTTGTAAATCATTATAGATTATTTATATTTCAAAAAATAATAATAATAAGTGAAGTGCATACGAAATAGGACATGTCTTTTTCTTTTTTTTTTTTTTAGTTCTGGAGAAAATGACATCTGATTAAACATTTATTAAATCCTACTTGTGATGAACATGTGATTGTCATTATTGCAAAAAGGAAAAGAATTGATAATAAAATTAAAACAAAATTACTTGGTTAATTGTAATGTCGTCACCCTCTCTAATAATTCATCTAAGATACAAAACAAGTCGTAAAAAAAAGGTTTTTTTAAGCAATGAAAAGTGATTTAACTTCCACAGTTTGAAATGTTAGATAAACTGCGAGAAGTGCATGATGACGCTGCTAGGGAACATCCAAATCTTAACTTGATCTTTAATCCCAATAGTGATGTGGACTTATAGTGTTCTTCAAGCCTTGCCTTAGATAATATACTACATTCTCATATCGTCTGAAATTACTGTTCAAATTAGTATTGTTTCTTTTCCTTTTTTTTTTTTTCCAAATTTCTCTTCCTCAAGTTTCTAAAATGTTTAACCCAACTTCTTTGGTTCGCGAAGAGTCAACATTTTATTCTAAGGCAAATAATTGCACTATTATATAAGTAAAAATAATGATGAAACGAGACCGAAGAGTCCAAGCTTGACATTTCGAATGGAATACAAGGATCATAATAGGAACTTAAAATCTATAAATCAACTAGAGCTAATAATTTAGCACCTAAACATTAAAATTAAGAAAAATACAAGTACATCATCTTTGAAAAGGCGATGATTTTGGTTCTTGAAGAAAAAAAAAGTTTCAAAATGAGGCACTTTATAATTAATTTTAAATATGACAGTTTGAGTTAACAAAGGAATGGTGGGCCCATCATCCAATTAATCCGCCATATTATTCCTCATGCATGATAGTTGATAGTTGAGCCAAATGCAATGATTAACACAATCAAAGTCATCCATCATTTTTTACATTTAATTTAAAAGAAAATACTTGTGCTTGTAGCACGAGATTAATTAGAAATGGATAATTAATCCAAAAATAAAACGGTAGGTTTAACTTGAAAATTGATCAAATTTATTTTTTTTCCAGATCATCAAATCGCTTTAAAAATGCTGTCAGCATGTACTCTCAATTCCAGGTTAAAAACGTACTTTGAGTATCTTTTACAAATGCCTTTGCATGTGCAATTGCTTATGAAGGGCTTTTGAATCATTTCTCTAGCGAACATAATTAATATAATTGCTATTACCATCCTGTTAATAACTGTTGTCTTTTACATTGTGATTAGCCATTGTTGTCAATTTTTGAAGTACACATCAAGTTATTTCAAATCACATTGTAGAATTATTATTGACTCACTTGTCGACAAAATTTCTATATATTGAATATTTGGTTATCACAACATGGCACTAATTACTGTTGTAATACAAAGACTAAGGAAAATTCTCAATCATGTTTCATTATGTAGAAACTTTTTATTCTCGTCATAATATAAACTTTGTTTATCATACACCCACAAGCGCTATACTTGAACATCAACACAGTCAATGACATTGGTAATGATGGCCGAGCAATTGGAATTTGGCTCCCTTGCATTCGGTGCTACAAAATTTCCAGCATTTACCGATGTTAGGTTTATCACCCGTGCCTGGGAGATACTTTGTAATGTTAGGATAGTTTTTGCAGTATTTTGATGCGCTCACATCATTGCAATCCAAATGAAACCCACATTACATGCATTAGTAATTTGGTCAAAGTTAACAGAACTATAAAATACATAAGCATTGTCAACAGGTTTACTTTTAATGCCAGACTAAATGAATAATATCTTAAGCTCTCTTGAACTGGCTTGGACGTAGAAAAATGCATTTCGTAAAAAGGGTGAGCAAAGTAGATCTAAACAGAATAACTTACACACACAAAGCAGAAGGGTGAGGAAAATTACGCATGAGAGAACTTTTGTTAAGGCAATCCCTTCCTTTCAAATTTTTCTTGAATTATGTTTGATGTTTGTGTGATGGTAAACTCGCCTTGGCACTTGTTTATATATGCAAATAGATTGATGTCAGTAACTTAAATTGCAACAATGAATAGAAGTGATAATGTGGGCTCCCGTAAATGGAAAAAAAAATCTATGAAAAAAAATCTAACTTACTAAAAATTTCAAACCAATAGCCACAGCTCACACATGCACACTGATGAATTGGCTAACAAAAACTTTTTTTTAATACATACATGTACCAATTTATTGCTACAGCTATTCTTCTGTAACAAAGTATTAAATTACGAGACTAGTAGCAATGATGTTCCTATAACATGAATGGTATGATGTATCGAAAGTTCATTTGTATTTTGTAAATATTTACAGATTACTTTATAATTCTGGAAAAAAAAAGTGTAGTGCGTACGAAATAGGACATGTCTTTTTCTTTTTCTTTTTTAGTTTGGGCGAAAATGATATCTTGACTAAATATTTATTAAATCCTACTTGTGATGAACAAGTGATTGTTATTATTATAAAAAGGAAAAGAATTTTGAAAAAATTAAAATAAAACTACTTGACTAATTGTAATGTCACTGCCATCTCAAATAATTCATCTTAGATAGAAAGTAAGTCGCAAAGAAAACAGTATTCTCTAGTGAACATAATTAATATAATTGTCATTAACGTCTTGTTGTTAATTGTTCTCTTTAATGGTATTAGGCGTCAATTTTTAAAGTACACATTGAATTTTTCAAATCACATTGTAGAATTATTGGCTCACTTCTTGACAAAACATCTATATATTGAATATTTGGTTATCATAACATGGCACTGATTACCTTTGTAATACAACAACTGGGGAAAATTCTCAATCGCATTTCATTATCTAGAAACTTTATATTCTTGTTATATTATACACTTTATTTATAATACACTCGCAAGCACTATATGTGAACATCAACACAGACAACGACACTTCTGATGATGCCTAAGCAATTGACATTTGGCTCCCCTTACATTCAATGATGCAAAATTTCCAACATTTACCAGTGTTACATTTATCATTTTTGAGTGCTGGAGAACTTATATATATAAAGGCAGTGGCAGACCTAGACAACTAAATTAGGGGGGGGCTTGGTTCAAAAAATTTTATTTAATTTGGCTTTTTTAAATATTCACTCGAATATATTTTAAGTCTTATAAACTCAAGTTTCATTACTTTCTTTTAAATTTTAAATAATAATTGAATAAATTATTTATTTTACATGCGTGAAAGTATCCATTTTCTAAGTAATTTTCATAAAAGGTATCTTTTTTTAAAGTAATTTTCATAAAATATTAAAAAAACCAAAATAATGTGGCTATAAGGATTTAAGCCAAGAAACCATCAAATAATACTTTTACCACTACACTACAAGTCTTTCATAATGTAAAAAATGTGTCCACCTTATTATTTAACTCATTTAGAAGGGGTTTGGGGTACATTTTGAAAGAAAATTTAATGGCCCAGGAAGCCCCTCCTGGGCCTTAACTGGGTCTGCCCATGCATAAAGGATAAAATCATTATTTTGCTTTCCAAGTCTCACTAACATTTCTACTTTTATGTATTTAAGTCTTTTAAACTATCATTATGTGTGTTTCCTTATAATTGAAGTATTTTATGTATTTCAGGAGTGCTTTGGTTATTTCACGATTAATAAGAAATCAAACATAAAAAAAGATAGTCTTTTTTAGCTCAGAATAGCTAAAACCCTAGTAATGGTATAAAGGACAAAATTATAATTTTAGAATTTTGGTAAGACCCAGCTAACGTGGCATTGACTGATGACACTGGTAACATCCTATTAGGTTGACTAATGACACGGTAGCATCTTATTGGACCGAGAAATGGCCTTACAATACATGCAATATACTGAATCAATGCTAGTTGACTTTTGCATTGACTAATAATGTGTCAGCATATTCTTAGACCAAATAACACACATACGTTACATGCAATTCATCGAATAGCAGCCTAGTGATGTTTTTCATTCAATCAGAGCTTGGAGCGTGGTGTAATCTTGAGCGTCCTAGTTATTTTCATCCTATGCCTCATGACCCGCTGTATCTATAAATAGGGAACTTCCCCTAATTTGACAGCTCTAAATCTAAATTTAGGCACTATTCTGTGTAATTCTCACTCCGTCTTGTGTTTTTACATATTTTTACTAATATTATCATTTTATCCCTAGTTCAATATTAGTGGCTAATTTAATTTCAAACTTAAGTTGAAGGTGAAGCTTTAACATGATCTATGGGCTTAATTTGGTCATTTTATTCACCCTCTCTCTTTGATTTGTGTTGATTGTTTTGACTCATTATTGATAAACAGTAACAATTTTATCTAGATTTTACACAGTGTAGCAACTCCCTAGTGCAAAGTCATTACTGTTTGACATAATGAGCACTTTGCACTATATTTATTAGCGAGAAACTCACCTCTAGTATTAATGGTTCATCTTGAATCAGTGTTGACAGAGAATGCATGTAAGTTATTTAGTGGAAATCTTGCCACATTGTCAACAATAGGATTATTATCACCTGGCACAACATGTACTTGACACCGCATTTATCATAAGATTGTTTCCCCTAGCACAATAAGTGCTTGATACCATATTTACCAGAACGATAACTATGAGAAGTGGAAATACCCCTTCATAAATTAATTGGAACTAAAAAAGAATATTAAGCCCATGGTGAAGTGCTAAGTGTGGATCCAAAGACTCAAGTGTTTCATTTGAATTATTTCAACTTTAATTTATTGCTGCATTTATTAAAAGAGAATAGTTATCAACAAGACATTACTAATGAATTATGTTCAATAGAGAATAGTTATCAACAATACCAATTGATTTCAACATATGAAATTTTGGTTCAACATAGTTTGATTCAAAAGCAAAGACCTCATCTTCTTCAACTAGATTATAATATTGAGATTTCAACACTTGTGGATCAAATAAGGGAATAGTAAAGCATGTTTTTCTCAAAAGACATCCACATTCTTCACAATCAAGTCAAAAACTAACTTGCCAAAATTAAAAGAAACACCCGCTCTAATTAGGTGAAATATAACTTTTCATGGGATGAAATTGGGGTAATTTTTAGGGACCTCCCCCGAGATTTGAGTATTTGACACTTTGATAGAATGTATTGATGTAATTACAGACATCTCCCCTGGATCATTGAAATTATTAAAATGCCATTGTCGCCAAAATAATAAATGATTAAATAAAACATTAAAAAGACTAAAAGTTGTTGACATTGCTTATTAATAAACAAAAATTACCTAAAACTGAATTACACACAGGGTAAGAGAAGAACTTTATTCTCTTAAAATACCTCTGAGAAAAATAGATAGGATAACAAACATCCCTTCCCCAGTTCCCCTTTCTCATCATACTATACAATCCCTGCCCATTTCTTTCATCCAGTTCTCTTTTTCTTATCGTCAAAATCTAAGTAATTGACATCAATAATAAAACTTTAAAGCAACGGAATAAAGCAAATTGAAATGAAAAAATTAAAAAACTAAAATAAAAAAAAAAGAGCTGCACCCATGTTTGCGAAACCAAAATGAATTATTTACTCACTCTATCATTATCATCATCAATGAGTTGTGACTTTAAATCTCTTCTTTGCTTCATTGTAAAGCACCACGACCATTATGGTGACTACAAATTTAGTCATTCCCATTACGGTTGCTAGATTCCTAAAAATCAGAATCGAAACAACTGAGGCAATAGTTGCCTTTGCATTGCCAAGAAGCACCTGCAAAGTCAATGTACTTGTATGCTTTCTGACTGAAAAATTAGTCAAATTAATCAAATAAGCAACGGTGGCATCCCAAGTAACAAGAACACAATGAATCTGTCTTCTCCAGCTTTCTCAATTGTAATTGCGGCCACATTCCCTTCAGTGTAGAGGGTAAATGGAAGCAAGATCGATGCAGCCATGAGCGCCATGTAAAGCAACAAATTCATATAATGTAATTTATCAGTCTCTGAAGTTAATAGGATCCGTTGAACTGCAGATTTCAAAGCACTCCTAGCTGTGAATCCAATACAAACCAGGAAACCAAATAAATGAAACAGGGGCTTGCTGTTGCTAGCCAACACAATACCAAACACAACAGGCATCAACAACAATAAACCTCGGCAGATTCTTTCTTGCAAATAAACAAAAAAGTGAAAATTACATTGAAGAACGGGGTCGTATCTCCAATGGCTTGGTTAAACGACACATACAAGTACCTCAACAAAGTGTTGCTACAAACAACAGAAAAACAGAAGATGGCACTCAAAGCAAAGATTTTGAGAAATTACTTTAGTGATAAAATCTTTTTTAATCTTGATAAAACTTCGGGTAAAAGGAGTTGTTTCTTCACAACTTTAGAAAGATGAAATTGGTGTTGCATTTTGGTTATGTGAAAGAGAAAGAGAAAGCTTAGTGGATGTTTTCTTTTGTCCAATGGTTAATGCAAAGCATTGGTTAATAGGGTGTAATAGTTAATATTTCTCGTATATCAATAAAATAGCAGTTTCAATTTTGAATTATTTTTAATTTTAAATATACTTTTACTCATTTACCCTTATATATTGATGCCATACGTATTTTTATACTAACATAAGGGGAGGTATTTGTAATTACATGTATACATTATATCTAAGTGTTAATACACTAAACCTCAGGGGAAGTTCCTAAAAATTACCTGATGAAATTGTGTGCTCTAATCCAATGTAAAGCTTGATACATAGGAGCAAGCTTTGGAACCAAAAGGTCTTTAGGCCAAGCAAAATACCCTTCTAATAATTAAGTGGCAGTCTCAGTCATCTCAATAGTATTTATTCATTTATTTCCAAATATCCGCATAATCAATATCCTCAAGCACATAATGTGGGATTACATATCAAAGAGTTTTAAATAAAGATGATTGCTATATTAGCAATTAGTTCAAGTATTTATGGAAAGATGGACTCTTTCAGAAGTATATCCTAATACTCCTAGATGTGACAAAACAAATAAATGAACCGAATTCAAATTGAATCTTAAATGAATTGGGTCAATATTCTACTAATTTGAATTTGATTCTTTCATTAAACGAATTGAAATCTTAGGATTCGGATTCGATTCATTTATTAAACGAATTTTCAGTTTGATTCGTTTAATTTATTTAGTAGAATTAAAAAAAGAATTGAATTGAATCTAGATTCATTTATTATTCATTTGTCCCATAATAAATGAATCCATAACAAATCTAATTGAATATTAATTCATTTACAAAACATAATTAAAAAATTTAAGTAAAATAAAGTATTAAAAAACCACAAATTTAACATCCTAGAAAATACAAATAATCCAAAACATATTTTAAAATTAAATTAATCAATCATCCAAAAAAACCCTAACTTGCCACCACAGCCTCATGTTGCTTTGGCTCAAAAAAACTATAGCAACCATCCTTTGGCACGTGCAGCAGCAGTCGTCACGTTTCCTCACGATGGTGCTGGCTCACCTATTACATCCAACTTTACCCAGCTGCTCTTGGCCGCCGCGTGTGGTGGCCTTGCTCTGTCAGCCGTGCCGGCCCACCATGATATCCTGTAGTCTCGGCCGACAATCCCTCACCAATCTCCATGCGTCGCATGCAGCCTCGGACTCTCAGCCACGTGCCGTGCATGATCACATGCACCCAGGCTCTCTTTCTCACACACAACCTGCCTCTGGCACCATGCACCAGTCGGTTGCCCCTGACGGACCCACCCGTAACTTGTTGACAGCCACCACCAACTCCCATGCACCCCATGCGACCCATGCAGCCTTGGCTCCACCCTCACACTCCGGGCCTAGCCACTCTTATGCACCACCCGTACCCCATGGCTCCACTTCCCATGCTCACCACGGATTAGGCCATGTGCACCAGCCCCTTAACTCTTCCAGCCAGCCTTCTTCTAGTACACATGTTATTACTAAGGTTACGCTTGTAACTTCTAACCCTCCTCGGCCTACTACTCTCAACCCCTCTAGCCGTAACACTATATCTATACCTAAGCCCTCTTATGCCTCACAAGTCTTTTCTTGATGCTGTCACAGGTTCTTCTACAACCCAAGTTCCAGTTAAACCAGTTGAGCTGCATCGTGGTGAGCCGGTAGTCTATTTCTCAAGGGATGAAATTAAAGCTATGGCTGAACCTTTCAAACTAACGCTAGTTGGTAAGTTTTCTTTTGACCGTCCCCCTACGGACGTTATTCGAAAATTTTTTATTTCTCTAGGATTGAAGGGGAGTTATCAGGTGTCCTTATTAGATACTAGACATGTATTGATTAAATTATCCCTGGAGGAAGACTATTCACGTATTTGGCTCAGGTAGACTTGGTGCGTTAATGGTCGGGGAATGCGTATTTTTAAGTGGAGTATTGATTTTCGTTGTTCAGTGCAGTCTCTCATAGTGCCTGTTTGGGTATCATTACCGTATCCGCCTGTCCACTTTATCCACTGTAAGTCAGCCTTATTTTCCATTGCTACTGCCATTGGTACCCCATTGCGTGTTGATCACGCCACGGCCTCGGTCAATAGGCCTTCGGTGGCTAGAGTGCTTGTGGAGTATGATATTTCGGGGTCTTTGCTGCCACGTATTTGGATTGGTGAGGGGGATACTAGTTTCTGATAGGATGTAGTTTTTGAGCGGGTCCCTGCCTACTGCTTATCGTGTAAACACTTGAGTCATTCTGCTGACTCATGTTATGTTGCTAATCCTGGGCTTCGTAAGCCTAATTAATCTGTTGGTGAGCCCAAGGACACTGCGCCCCGAGATAAGGGCAAATTACCAATTTCAGAACCTGTTGTTCAGTCTCAAGTGGCTTGTGCTTCCCAATATGTCTTGTTGCTGATCATCAGCCTCAGATGTCTTCTTTACAGCCTTGTAAGGATCAGGGGCAGACTTTGGGATCTATTTTGGTTCCCCCTGTTTTGGTGCCTACTGCTGCTGTTCATGTTGATTCAGGGTTGAGAGTTTCTATAGGTGAGCAAATTCGGCCTTCTGGTTCGGGTGTTCCAAATAGCCACCCGTTGGTGCTGACTTGAGTGGTCCAGCTCGTTGCCCGCTGCCGATGGATGATCATTTACAGGTTGCAAATCCTTCTGTTTTGGATGATCCCGGTGCTTTGAGGGTTTCTGCATGCTCTACTTTTATCATGACTGTAGTAGATGATATTTGCTCCATGGTTGTGGGTTTTTCTTCCCATCCTACAAATATCTCTTTTCAATCGGATGAGGAGTTTAGCTCCGATGAAAATCCTATAGCTGATGAGTATTTTGTGTCTGAGCCTAAGGGTACAAGTGGGCAGTGATCTTAATCCTGACTTCAGTGTTGCTGGCCCGCAGTCCTCTAGTTTTAGGAAATGTTTCAAATTAGTCACTGGTCGTAAGTATCGTAAGCGGTTTTCTGAGTGCTTACATTAATTAATTTTCTTTTACTTCTCAGTTGCTCTGTTTTTGTTTTTGTTTTGTTTTTTTGTTCACTTTCCCTTTGTTGGTTGTTTTCATTTCTTTGCTTGGAGGTTTTGGTCTATGTCCCCCTCCATATGTGATTATATTTTTTAGTTCAATAATCTACAGGTAAGGGGGTCCCACCTAACTCCTCACCTTTGGGTGGTTTTTCATTAAAAAAAAAAAAAACTCTCCACCATTTTTTTTCTTTTGCTTGATCATGTCTTCTTCATAAACCCCATTAACCCAATACTTGAAAAAAACGAAATTGGTTTATAATCCAAAAGGAGCTCACTTTCTTGCTCAAATCTTGTTCATTTTCATGATTTTTTTTTTGTGAGTAGTGCCATTTTAACAACCTGCGTTTACCCAGAAAAAACTTGAAAGAATTGGGAAGCTGGGAAAAATTAAAATAAGCCCATACCTCAAAAAAAAAAAAAAAAAGGAATAAGAGCTTACCATTAGGTGAGATGGCGCTAGCTTCTCTAAACAACAAAAAAAAAAAAGAAATTGCAGACACAACAAAAAGAAATTGCCATGAAGAGTAGAGACCAAGAGAAAAAAAGAGGGCTAAAAAAAGAGAAAGAGAGAGTGAAAATGATAAGGCAAAAAAATTAGGGCCAGCTCTACCATAATTTTTGTTTTCACTTATATATTTTATCTTATCATCATTGAAAATTATTAAATTAACCTATAGATTTAAAAATTTGTAATAAAAATTTGAGGATAAATAAGTAATTTAATTAAATGAATTTTAAATGAATAGACCGTATTCAATTCGTTTATTATCCATTTATTAATTAAATCATAAACAAATAAATGAATAAATGTCCTTAAACCTGGATTCAATTCATTTATTTTGTAAAATCGAATCGAATTCACCCATTTATTAAACAAATCAATTTTTTAAAACCCAAACCTATTTAATTCGCATCAAATCAAATAAAGTAAACGAATCATGACCAGATTGCAATGCCCTACTCCTCTACTATGGTTTGGGGGAAATATTACACCTATTAAAGGAAAGTACTTTACACATTGATGATAACAAAGTTATATCATATTTTATACTAGAAAGGTAGCCAAAGCAAAAGAAAGAAGAATTCTTATCTGAGTCGAATTTTATATACTCATAGAGTTTTAGTCTTCTTGTGTTCAATACATATGATCCTTCATCAGACATTATTTGAAGTTACTTTGGCCCCTTTGGGATGAAAGGGTCGTTTTTTGTGTTGAAGAGATCTTAAAAAGGTAGCAAGCACATTTGAAGATGAGTGGTGCTCGTCAAGTAAGTTCGAATAGGTTAATTCAACTAGGTGGTGATAAAAATAAGGAGTCTGAAATTGTATAAGAATACAATATGTTATAATCTTTCATTGCTTAACAAATTACTTAATGTTTGGCTGTAGTCCCATAGAATGTATGCTTTACTTTCCAAGATTAATATTTTTAGCATGTTTGATTATATGGGTAACAATGAACATTCACCAATATAGTAAACATTACAATTCAGCGTCGATGATCATTTACTATACTGGTGAACATACGCAATCAATATTGGTAAACATATATTGTGAATAGTATCATAAACTTTCACTATAAAGTTTCACTGTGATCATTTCTTTGACGAATAGAATTCACATAATTAATATTAACACCCTACTAATAACTATTTTCTTTTATGTTATTATTAACTATTGGTGTCAATTTTCATTGTACATATTGAGGTATTCCAAATCATCAAGTAGAATTATTCTTCATTTACTTATTCAGAGAACATTCATATATTGAATATTTGGTTATCACAAAATGGCATATATTAATTTTGCAATACAATGATTAAGTAATATTTAATTGCATTTCATTATCAGGAAACTTTTATTCTCGATGCATCATACATTTTAGTTACAATTTGTACGAAGCAATGTACATGAACATCAACATAGACAATGAAATTGATGCCGACAGCCAAGCAATTGGCATTCTGCTCCCCTACATTCGATGCTACAAATTTTCAGTATTTACCAATGTTAGGTTGATCATCTGCGCATCGGATACACTTTCCAAGGTTAACATAGTTTTTGCAGCACATAGAATTGCTCACTTCATTGCAATCTGAATAAAACTCATAATATACGCATTCGTAATTCATTAGGAGCCATCATAATTGTAAAACGTATAATCATTTTTAACAACTATATTCTTAATGGCGAAATGAAAGAATGATATCTAAATCTCTCTTTAACAAGTTTGGACGTAGAAAACTTACTTCATGAAAGGGGAGAAAAAGGTGGATATAAACATAAAACTTACACATGCATATAAGAAGGGTGAGGAAAACTGTGCATGAGAAAAAAAAGTGCAATTACTTCTTTTCAAATTTTTCTTGAATTATGTTTTATGTTTGTGTCATGGTAAGCCCACACTAGCATTTATTTATATTTGCAGATAGATTGGTGATAGTAACTTACATTACACCAATCAACTGAAGTGATAACATGAACTTTCATAAATAGAAAAAGAAACTAACTTATTAGAAATCTCAAACCAATAGTTATAGCTTGCACTTATTCACCAATGAATCGAAAAGCAAAAACTTGTCTGTTGTGCACACATCTATTATTCATTTTTTTTTTCTGTAACTTTTTCTTGTGATCTTGAAATGTTGATAGGAGGATTGTTGTTACCATTCCTGTATCACCCTTACTCTGTAGATGCCATTACTGCATAAAAGAATTCAAGTTTTTGAAATTGTTATAATTATCTGCTCCAACTTTGACCTTTTAGAATTCTTATCAGAAAAAAGGTAAAAAGAGAAAACTTTTGACCTTTTAGAACTGTGTAGAACATGATTATTTGATGGCAGGTTGTAGTTGAACTGGAGTAAAATAATTCGTTTGTTGTATTATGGGTACATCAGGACTGTAGATTAAATGTTGTTTGTTCTTGTGATCATGCTTTGACTGAGCAATTGGTATGCTATTGTTGATTTAGAATTATTACTTAACTCTTAAATCTTAAATATTGCAGTCTGTTGGCCGTCGTGTCAGTTGTCAGATAATCAGTAAGGAGGTGTTGGCTTCTTATTCAAGTGGCCCTCGTGGCAATGAACAGTTAAGAGTTTGTTTGTTTATTATTACTGTTTTATATCTGTTCTCCCTTGCTTTTATTCAATGTCTCACTTCTGTCTAATTGGAAGCTATAAAAGGTGGAGCCAAATGCAAATTTTCTACCTGCACGCTATTTTCAATTTTGTTTTGGTTTTCTCTTATTGCTGTTTTCTTAAACTGAAGACGTTCATCAGATGAATTTCTTTCTGTTTTTATTTGTGCTGTTAATAATTGCCAAAGAGCAGGATTATAATAAATATGATTATGTTTGGCAAAGGAACAAATCTGCAGAATCAACTCTGGTTATTTTAACGATCAAATATGAAACTCTTTCTATTGGTACTACTTGCACTAAACAGTAGGGTAATCCATTTTATTTTATTCCATGAGCCAGTGCTCTATCATATTATTGTTATTTTTTTGTAAAGAAGCATTAAATTATGAAACTAAGCACAACGAAGTTCTTATAAAGTTGAAGTGTGAACCAAAAACAGAGTTTCAAAGCAAATGACACTGTCAGTTGAGTCAGCAAGTGATAGACAACATGTCAGTTGAAAGCCTTTTATCACACGTATGAAATGTAACTAATGTCATATGTGTGCGGTTAGTAAATCATATGTACTCCACATGACATAATTAATATCTTATAAGCTTGAAACGACAAGACTAAATGTCATTTAACTCACTTGTATCTCTCACATGTCTTGCACGTGGAAAAAGCTGTTAAAGATAGTTTAGGGCAACAAAATTCTGGGTTGATTACAACAAACCCAGAATGCAAGCTGGCCTCTAAATGACCTTGCTGGATCTTTCTAGACTTGTACATAAGGTCTTATTGCTTGTAATTTGGTTCATTCGATTCCTTACAATTCTCTATGTAAGTTTGTAATCGATTTAAATTAATAATAAAAGCCATACCTCTATGGCTCGAGGACGTAAACGACATTAGCTGAACCTCTATAAACTTGTTTGCTCTGTCTTTAATCTTCATCTCTGCTGTTTTTAGTTTTGATTAAGCTTTAATTGATTTGTAATCCACTCTTGTCCTTTAATCAATGTGTGGCAATAATTCTTAGGTCATAGATCTGATTTATTCTGATCTTGGTTTAACATATTCATGTAGGATGTTAATTTAGGTTAATTTAAGTTTTTAAGTTCTAAGGATTTCTATTTAATTGGAGTCTATTATAGTATGTGATTTAGTATTTTATTTCTATTATAATTTTGATTTAGTTTTCGTTTTTCAGTTAATTGATGGAAGTAAGTTTCTTCTATTATAAATAGAGAGGCCTTGTAATTATGTTCATAACTTCAAATTCAATTATTCAATAAAACTCCTCTTTTATAATTTACTCTGGGATTATCTATCAAAAATCTTTCTTGTAAAGTCGTTTGGATTAAAGCGTTAGCTAATCTCGCTTAACGAGTTATTAAAAATCTCACTGAGTCGTTTGGATTAGAATAATATCTAATCACGATTTAATTAGAGTGTACGTTAATCGCATTAGTTTGGTTTAGTACTAAAACGATATCTAGTATTCCCTACCCAATCAATTCTGCTTTTGCTACGCCGCTCCATCACATATAATATGAATGGAATGGTGCATACAAAGTTCTTCCGTATTTGTAACTCGTTCTAGATTACTTTATATTCCTAAAAGAAAACATTGGGTGTATAATATATATCCACCGATGAATTGATAAACAAAAACTTCTTTCTTATAAACACACATATCGATTTATTGCTATTGTTGCTCTATGAAGAACTATTAAATTACAAAACTAAGCTTGGTGAAGTTCCTATAATATGAGTGATATGATGCATGGGAAGTTCTTTCATTTTTATAAATCATTATGGACTACTTTATATTTCTTTAAAAAAAAATTGAGTGCATAAGAACAAAATACATACATGTATGCATACATATACATACATACATACATACATACATATATCCACACACACACAAACATATATATATATATATATATATATATATATATATATATATATATATATATATATATAATTTGATCAAGAATCTTGGACTTTATTAAAGTCTGAAAAAAATATTAAACCATGTGATTTAATTGCTTTTACAGTTACTACACTATTAAACCGCACGATTTAATAGCTTTCTCAGACTTTAACAAATTTAAGATCTTGAATTGAAACATCCCTTTATGAATTTAGGCAAAAATGATATCCTTACTTAACATTTATTAAATCCTGCTTGTTGTGAATAGTGAATCTTATTATTGTCAAAAGAAATTTGATAACAAAATTAATTAACAAATCATAATGTTGTCATTGTCTGTAATTTAATTATGAATGCGATTTCAACATATATTTAATTAATTTTATCGTTTTTATTATTACTACTTTGTTTAGTTTATTATTTTCCTCTCTTCATCAAGCTATTTTCTCTTATATATAAAGATCTTGATATGAGCCATGTCCTCCAATGAAATTAACCACATCCTATATTTTAAGCGAGTCATTGGCGCAATACAATACTAGATATTTGCATGGACATACCGTAAAACCTATATAAATTAAGAATGTCGGAATCATACAACAACTATTAATTTAAAGAGGCATTGATCATAAGTTAATAAGCTATTAATTTATTAATTTATAGTGCGTAAATACAATTTACTAAACATATATTTAATAAGCTAGAAAAGTCATTTGTATTTTACTATATATCCATGCAAATATCTAGCAATGTATTACGTCAATGGCTTGCTGAAAACATAGGATGTGGTTAATTTCATTGGAGAATGTGGCTTATGGAAACATCTTTATATATTGGAGAAAATAGCTTGACGATTGATATAAAGAAAAAAAAATCTAATAACTAAACCAGACAAGATAATGGCACTAAAAACGTTAAAATTAATTAAGTGTACGTTGAAATTGCCTTCATAATGCAAAAAAGATATTAAAATCAACAGTTAATGCAAAGAAACACTAAGAAATTTATTGAATCCTCATTTATCGAATCTTTCAATTGCATTAAAGTCACTGCAGTTTATTTCTTATTTTTCGTTCATATAAATAGAGGCTCATGCCTTTCTAATTATTACACATCTCTTTTAATTCTGGTTAAGTTGTATACAGTTTACTTAGATATAGAAAAATGTCGAAGAGTCTTAGTTTCATCATCTTGGCTTTGCTTGTAGTGGCAAACACTAAAAGCACACTTATTTCAGCCAGTGGGACTAGGCCAACGATCTAACCCAGGCGCTTCATTTTCTATTAATCCTGCAGCGTCACCTGACATTGTTGATTGCTCAGGGCTTACAAGGGAAGAGTGTTTGATCGAGCAGTTTAAGAAAGCTCTCGAAGACTATGCCTATAAGTGTCCCCCAGGGGGATGCAAGTGATTTTGATCATCGGTTATTCCTTTTATCTTAATTTTATGAGTGCTTTTGCGATAATGATCAGTTGTAGTGAAATTGAAACTTGTTTTATAAAGGAAGAAATTAATCCATTATGAGTACTTAATGTTATGCCGTGTGTATTTTATGTGTGTATCCAGTGCTGTTTTGTTATACGCATATCGTTGAATCAATCTACGAGAGAGCAATCTGTCGAATANAAAAACGAAATTGGTTTATAATCCAAAGGAGCTCACTTTCTTGCTCAAATCTTGTTCATTTTCATGATTTTTTTTTTGTGAGTAGTGCCATTTTAACAACCTGCGTTTACCCAGAAAAAACTTGAAAGAATTGGGAAGCTGGGAAAAATTAAAATAAGCCCATACCTCAAAAAAAAAAAAAAAGGAATAAGAGCTTACCATTAGGTGAGATGGCGCTAGCTTCTCTAAACAACAAAAAAAAAAAAGAAATTGCAGTCACAACAAAAAGAAATTGCCATGAAGAGTAGAGACCAAGAGAAAAAAAGAGGGCTAAAAAAAGAGAAAGAGAGAGTGAAAATGATAAGGCAAAAAAATTAGGGCCAGCTCTACCATAATTTTTGTTTTCACTTATATATTTTATCTTATCATCATTGAAAATTATTAAATTAACCTATAGATTTAAAAATTTGTAATAAAAATTTGAGGATAAATAAGTAATTTAATTAAATGAATTTTAAATGAATAGACCGTATTCAATTCGTTTATTATCCATTTATTAATTAAATCATAAACAAATAAATGAATAAATGTCCTTAAACCTGGATTCAATTCATTTATTTAGTAAAATCGAATCGAATTCACCCATTTATTAAACAAATCAATTTTTTAAAACCCAAACCTATTTAATTCGCATCAAATCAAATAAAGTAAACGAATCATGACCAGATTGCAATGCCCTACTCCTCTACTATGGTTTGGGGGAAATATTACACCTATTAAAGGAAAGTACTTTACACATTGATGATAACAAAGTTATATCATATTTTCTACTAGAAAGGTAGCCAAAGCAAAAGAAAGAAGAATTCTTATCTGAGTCGAATTTTATATACTCATAGAGTTTTAATCTTCTTGTGTTCAATACATATGATCCTTCATCAGACATTATTTGAAGTTACTTTGGCCCCTTTGGGATGAAAGGGTCGTTTTTTGTGTTGAAGAGATCTTAAAAAAGTAGCAAGCACATTTGAAGATGAGTGGTGCTCGTCAAGTAAGTTCGAATAGGTTAATTCAACTAGGTGGTGATAAAAATAAGGAGTTTGAAATAGTATAAGAATACAATAGGTTATAATCTTTCATTGCTTAACAAATTACTTAATGTTTGGCTGTAGTCCCATAGAATGTATGCTTTACTTTCCAAGATTAATATTTTTAGCATGTTTGATTATATGGGTAACAATGAACATTCACCAATATAGTAAACATTACAATTCAGCGTCGATGATCATTTACTATACTGGTGAACATACGCAATCAATATTGGTAAACATATATTGTGAATAGTATCATAAACTTTCACTATAAAGTTTCACTGTGATCATTTCTTTGACGAATAGAATTCACATAATTAATATTAACACCCTACTAATAACTATTTTCTTTTATGTTATTATTAACTATTGGTGTCAATTTTCATTGTACATATTGAGGTATTCCAAATCATCAAGTAGAATTATTCTTCATTTACTTATTCAGAGAACATTCATATATTGAATATTTGGTTATCACAAAATGGCATATATTAATTTTGCAATACAATGATTAAGTAATATTTAATTGCATTTCATTATCAGGAAACTTTTATTCTCGATGCATCATACATTTTAGTTACAATTTGTACGAAGCAATGTACATGAACATCAACATAGACAATGAAATTGATGCCGACAGCCAAGCAATTGGCATTCTGCTCCCCTACATTCGATGCTACAAATTTTCAGTATTTACCAATGTTAGGTTGATCATCTGCGCATCGGATACACTTTCCAAGGTTAACATAGTTTTTGCAGCACATAGAATTGCTCACTTCATTGCAATCTGAATAAAACTCATAATATACGCATTCGTAATTCATTAGGAGCCATCATAATTGTAAAACGTATAATCATTTTTAACAACTATATTCTTAATGGCGAAATGAAAGAATGATATCTAAATCTCTCTTTAACAAGTTTGGACGTAGAAAACTTACTTCATGAAAGGGGAGAAAAAGGTGGATATAAACATAAAACTTACACATGCATATAAGAAGGGTGAGGAAAACTGTGCATGAGAAAAAAAAGTGCAATTACTTCTTTTCAAATTTTTCTTGAATTATGTTTTATGTTTGTGTCATGGTAAGCCCACACTAGCATTTATTTATATTTGCAGATAGATTGGTGATAGTAACTTACATTACACCAATCAACTGAAGTGATAACATGAACTTTCATAAATAGAAAAAGAAACTAACTTATTAGAAATCTCAAACCAATAGTTATAGCTTGCACTTATTCACCAATGAATCGAAAAGCAAAAACTTGTCTGTTGTGCACACATCTATTATTCATTTTTTTTTTCTGTAACTTTTTCTTGTGATCTTGAAATGTTGATAGGAGGATTGTTGTTACCATTCCTGTATCACCCTTACTCTGTAGATGCCATTACTGCATAAAAGAATTCAAGTTTTTGAAATTGTTATAATTATCTGCTCCAACTTTGACCTTTTAGAATTCTTATCAGAAAAAAGGTAAAAAGAAAAAACTTTTGACCTTTTAGAACTGTGTAGAAACATGATTATTTGATGGCAGGTTGTAGTTGAACTGGAGTAAAATAATTCGTTTGTTGTATTATGGGTACATCAGGACTGTAGATTAAATGTTGTTTGTTCTTGTGATCATGCTTTGACTGAGCAATTGGTATGCTATTGTTGATCTAGAATTATTACTTAACTCTTAAATCTTAAATATTGCAGTCTGTTGGCCGTCGTGTCAGTTGTCAGATAATCAGTAAGGAGGTGTTGGCTTCTTATTCAAGTGGCCCTCGTGGCAATGAACAGTTAAGAGTTTGTTTGTTTATTATTACTGTTTTATATCTGTTCTCCCTTGCTTTTATTCAATGTCTCACTTCTGTCTAATTGGAAGCTATAAAAGGTGGAGCCAAATGCAAATTTTCTACCTGCACGCTATTTTCAATTTTGTTTTGGTTTTCTCTTATTGCTGTTTTCTTAAACTGAAGACGTTCATCAGATGAATTTCTTTCTGTTTTTATTTGTGCTGTTAATAATTGCCAAAGAGCAGGATTATAATAAATATGATTATGTTTGGCAAAGGAACAAATCTGCAGAATCAACTCTAGTTATTTTAACGATCAAATATGAAACTCTTTCTATTGGTACTACTTGCACTAAACAGTAGGGTAATCCATTTTATTTCATTCCATGAGCCAGTGCTCTATCATATTATTGTTATTTTTTTGTAAAGAAGCATTAAATTATGAAACTAAGCACAACGAAGTTCTTATAAAGTTGAAGTGTGAACCAAAAACAGAGTTTCAAAGCAAATGACACTGTCAGTTGAGTCAGCAAGTGATAGACAACATGTCAGTTGAAAGCCTTTTATCACACGTATGAAATGTAACTAATGTCATATGTGTGCGGTTAGTAAATCATATGTACTCCACATGACATAATTAATATCTTATAAGCTTGAAACGACAAGACTAAATGTCATTTAACTCACTTGTATCTCTCACATGTCTTGCACGTGGAAAAAGCTGTTAAAGATAGTTTAGGGCAACAAAATTCTGGGTTGATTACAACAAACCCAGAATGCAAGCTGGCCTCTAAATGACCTTGCTGGATCTTTCTAGACTTGTACATAAGGTCTTATTGCTTGTAATTTGGTTCATTCGATTCCTTACAATTCTCTATGTAAGTTTGTAATCGATTTAAATTAATAATAAAAGCCATACCTCTATGACTCGAGGACGTAAACGACATTAGCTGAACCTCTATAAACTTGTTTGCTCTGTCTTTAATCTTCATCTCTGCTGTTTTCAGTTTTGATTAAGCTTTAATTGATTTGTAATCCACTCTTGTCCTTTAATCAATGTGTGGCAATAATTCTTAGGTCATAGATCTGATTTATTCTGATCTTGGTTTAACATATTCATGTAGGATGTTAATTTAGGTTAATTTACGTTTTTAAGTTCTAAGGATTTCTATTTTAATTGGAGTCTATTATAGTATGTGATTTAGTATTTTATTTCTATTATAATTTTGATTTAGTTTTCATTTTTCAGTTAATTGATGGAAGTAAGTTTCTTCTATTATAAATAGAGAGGCCTTTTAATTATGTTCATAACTTCAAATTCAATTATTCAATAAAACTCCTCTTTTATAATTTACTCTGGGATTATCTATCAAAAATCTTTCTTGTAGAGTCGTTTGGATTAAAGCGTTAGCTAATCTCGCTTAACGAGTTATTAAAAATCTCACTGAGTCGTTTGGGTTAGAATAATATCTAATCACGCTTTAATTAGAGTGTACGTTAATCGCATTAGTTTGGTTTAGTACTAAAACGATATCTAGTATTCCCTACCCAATCAATTCTGCTTTTGCTACGCCGCTCCATCACATATAATATGAATGGAATGGTGCATACAAAGTTCTTCCGTATTTGTAACTCGTTCTAGATTACTTTATATTCCTAAAAGAAAACATTGGGTGTATAATATACATCCACCGATGAATTGATAAACAAAAACTTCTTTCTTATAAACACACATATCGATTTATTGCTATTGTTGCTCTATGAAGAACTATTAAATTACAAAACTAAGCTTGGTGAAGTTCCTATAATATGAGTGATATGATGCATGGGAAGTTCTTTCATTTTTATAAATCATTATGGACTACTTTATATTTCTTTAAAAAAAAATTGAGTGCATAAGAACAAAATACATACATGTATGCATACATATACATACATACATACATACATACATACATATATCCACACACACACAAACATATATATATATATATATATATATATATATATATATATATATATATATATATATATATAATTTGATCAAGAATCTTGGACTTTATTAAAGTCTGAAAAAAATATTAAACCATGTGATTTAATTGCTTTTACAGTTACTACACTATTAAACCGCACGATTTAATAGCTTTCTCAGACTTTAACAAATTTAAGATCTTGAATTGAAACATCCCTTTATGAATTTAGGCAAAAATGATATCCTTACTTAACATTTATTAAATCCTGCTTGTTGTGAATATGTGAATCTTATTATTGTCAAAAGAAATTTGATAACAAAATTAATTAACAAATCATAATGTTGTCATTGTCTGTAATTTAATTATGAATGCGATTTCAACATATATTTAATTAATTTTATCGTTTTTATTATTACTACTTTGTTTAGTTTATTATTTTCCTCTCTTCATCAAGCTATTTTCTCTTATATATAAAGATCTTGATATGAGCCATGTCCTCCAATGAAATTAACCACATCCTATATTTTAAGCGAGTCATTGGCGCAATACAATACTAGATATTTGCATGGACATACCGTAAAACCTATATAAATTAAGAATGTCGGAATCATACAACAACTATTAATTTAAAGAGGCATTGATCATAAGTTAATAAGCTATTAATTTATTAATTTATAGTGCGTAAATACAATTTACTAAACATATATTTAATAAGCTAGAAAAGTCATTTGTATTTTACTATATATCCATGCAAATATCTAGCAATGTGCTTACGTCAATGGCTTGCTGAAAACATAGGATGTGGTTAATTTCATTGGAGAATGTGGCTTATGGAAACATCTTTATATATTGGAGAAAATAGCTTGACGATTGATATAAAGAAAAAAAATCTAATAATAAACCAGACAAGATAATGGCACTAAAAACGTTAAAATTAATTAAATGTACGTTGAAATTGCCTTCATAATGCAAAAACGATATTAAAATCAACAGTTAATGCAAAGAAACACTAAGCAATTTATTGAATCCTCATTTATCAAATCTTTCAATTGCATTAAAGTCACTGCAGTTTATTTCTTATTTTTCGTTCATATAAATAGAGGCTCATGCCTTCCTAATTATTACACATCTCTTTTAATTCTGGTTAAGTTGTATACAGTTTACTTAGATATAGAAAAATGTCGAAGAGTCTTAGTTTCATCATCTTGGCTTTGCTTGTAGTGGCAAACACTAAAAGCACACTTATTTCAGCCAGTGGGACTAGCCAACAATCTAACCCAGGCGCTTCATTTTCTATTAATCCTGCAGCGTCACCTGACATTGTTGATTGCTCAGGGCTTACAAGGGAAGAGTGTTTGATCGAGCAGTTTAAGAAAGCTCTCGAAGACTATGCCTATAAGTGTCCCCCAGGGGGATGCAAGTGATTTTGATCATCGGTTATTCCTTTTATCTTAATTTTATGAGTGCTTTTGCGATAATGATCAGTTGTAGTGAAATTGAAACTTGTTTTAATAAAGGAAGAAATTAATCCATTATGAGTACTTAATGTTATGCCGTGTGTATTTTATGTGTGTATCCAGTGCTGTTTTGTTATACGCATATCGTTGAATCAATCTACGAGAGAGCAATCTGTCGAGATACTAACAAAAATCAAGCGATCAAAATTACTATGCTAGTACCATTTGTAATATTTAAATTTCAAGTCAATTTCCTTTTAGGGTGAGGGTATATGCATACGAAAACAAGAAAGCTCTGAACCCTCATATTTTATCGAAATCTTATATGGCCAATTAAGGGCTTCGATTTACCCGTTGAGAATCTTTAATTTATCCCAAAAAAATGTAAAGACATCAATTTGTCCTCATTTAAAGGCTAAGAGTGTTAATAAAAAAATTCATCAACGTACCCCTCCATTTACGCTCGTCTGGTGAACAAAAATTAGGAGAAATGGAGGTTTTCATACTTTTGGAGGGCGAATTGATGATTATTATTTGGAGCGGATGAATTGAATTTTCCCCAATTAATATAACAAACACGTATTTGCCTCATCTACTGAACATGCAGTAATTTTCACAATCTCTAGATCCCCTCTGTCGTTTGATTTCGCGATTTCCTAGCTTCTCCCCTCTTGATGTGCCTTAATTCTCTGTCGTTTGCTTTCGCGATTTCCTAGCTTCTCCCCTCTTGATGTGCCTTAATTCTTGACCTTAACATAATGCCATGATTGTGCACCATTGGCCGAATCCAATTCGGGGTTCCAATTTAAGTCCTTTTCCAATTCTAAAATCAATCTTCCTAATCAATGCCACCACATCCTGTTGGCACCATAACCCGATAATTTGTTTCTCACTTTTGATAGCTCTGCACCGGCTTTCCAATTGTGGACTTGAGATTCCTTCAAAATGCAAATTTATCTTCGCTTCACCTGCTCTTCACTCTAGCTATGCCATGACGTCTATTAATTCTTCAATGCTTCCCTAAAAAGTGTTACTTTTTATGCACTTTCTATTCATAATTTCCAATTATTTCCCTGTTCAGTTAAAGAATTTAACTAATTAAAAATAACAATTAAACGTAACCAATAAATACTAAATTAGGGGTAAAATATGTAAACATCATACGCTTATCAATCATGGTTTGTATTCAATCAAGCTACAACGATAAGGATGCATAAATGAACCTATTTCCCCACGCGTGGTCATTAGAGGATCCAAATCTGGATTTGCTGTTGTACCCGTATATTGCAAAATATCCAATATCATCAAGTTGACATTCAAAATAGGCGTCATATACTGAGTCGCGACATTATAAAACCAACATTTTCTTTTAAAGGAAAATTTAACGTTGACCAAAAGGGAAACAAACAACATTAGTGTTCAAAACACCAAATTTGCATAAACCATTTATTAATAAAAAAAGTTGATGGATTGCCGTTCTAAAGGAGTTGATCCGCAAACGGTGGTATAACTATTTATGAAGGAATTGAAGAAGAGGATGTGCTGATACTGTCTTTGCTATTCTTGTTCAACTCCTCGGCCACCACTGTCATAAGGCAGGCCAAAGACAAAAAAGTAAATGCTAGGGAAAGAATAAGGATACTTTTGGTAATAAATTAAATTAATTGAAAGTTGAGGCTTGGAAAGATACTTTGAGGAGGTCCAGTAGCACTATTCGAAAAAAAAAAAAAACCATGGAACTAGCCCACCCCTACGCATTGATTCAATATAAGACGTACCAAGTTCAAGCCCAAGCTCCATTGGTATGCAATCATTTTTGTGAACTTTTAAATTCTCTCTTAATATCGATTAACACGAATATTGAAGGATTTCATAAATACTTGCTTAGTGTGACAAATGCATTATTAAAATTCGCGTACCAATGCAATATGCAAATAGGCAAAGCATTATCCAACATAAATATGGAGACGAAAATGCCATAACCCACGAGAGCATTGAACCAAATCTAAAAGCTTTGATCACATTACAACAAAAGCTCAAGACATTTTGAGCTTTGGCATTCGTTAATTGATGGTTTGATAAATTATGTGCATATGCAAAGTTTTAGTAAATTATTTGCTCAAATATGGATACTTTAAGCATTTATGTTACACAGCAAGTTCGTTTTTCTTTAGATCAAGGCTTATCATGTAATGAAGAGCACTTGCGTGTTGCGTCTTGCTGTTAATGCTTCCACGCTCATAAAGGTGAGATGGATGGATCCACTTTGTCAAATTCGCTATTGACTACAGTAACTAGCTTTGAGACTTAAGACTTGAAGAGTCCTACCAAAAACTCGGTCCAACATATATTGATGATAAAGCCCAAACAATTTATATAAGGTAAGGCAAATTGTACGCCAAATAATATTTTCAGCACTCTAATTTCATTAAAATATAATATTATTGAAATATCCTTACAATAATTAAATCAAAGGGCAACTTAGTTTAATTAAATCCAAATGCGATTATTTTTATCAATTAATAGCCATTAAAGGCATGAGCCTCCATCTATATGAGTGAATATTAAGAAATGAGCTACAGTGACCTTAATGGAATTGAAAGATTCCAAAAATGGGGATTAAATAAATTACGCCGCGTCTGTTTGCAATAACTATTGATGTTAATATCTTATTGAATTACGAATGCGATTTGAACATATATTTAATTAATTCTATCGTTTTTATTATTACTACTTTGTTTAGTTTATTATTTTCCTCCCGGCGTCAAGCCATTTTCGCTAATATATAAAGTTCTTGATATGACCCACGTCCTCCAATGAAATTAACCACATCCTATATTTTAAGCGAGTCATTGGCGCAATACAATACTAGATATTTGCATGGACATACCGTAAAGCCTGTATAAATTAACAATGTCGGAATCATACAACAGCTGTTAATTTAAAGTGGCATTGATCATAAGTTAATAATCTATTAATTTATTAATTTATAGTGTGTAAATACAATTTACTAAACATATATTTAATAAGCTAGAAAATTCATTTGTATTTTACTATATATCCATGCAAATATCTAGCAATGTGCTACGTCAATGGCTTGCTGAAAACATAGGATGTGGTTAATTTCATTGGAGAATGTGGCTTATGGAAACATCTTTATATATTGGAGAAAATAGCTTGACGATTGATATAAAGAAAAAAAATCTAACAACAAACCAGACAAGATAATGGCACTAAAAACGTTAAAATTAATTAAGTGTACGTTGAAATTGCCTTCATAATGCAAAAAAGATATTAAAATCAACAGTTAATGCAAAGAAACACTAAGAAATTTATTGAATCCTCATTTATCGAATCTTTCAATTGCATTAAAGTCACTGCAGTTTATTTCTTATTTTTCGTTCATATAAATAGAGGCTCATGCCTTTCTAATTATTACACATCTCTTTTAATTCTGGTTAAGTTGTATACAGTTTACTTAGAAAAAGAAAAATGTCGAAGAGTCTTAGTTTCATCATCTTGGCTTTGCTTGTAGTGGCAAACACTAAAAGCACACTTATTTCAGCCAGTGGGATTGGCAAACGATCTAACCCAGGCGCTTCATTTTCTATTAATCCTGCAGCGTCACCTGACATTGTTGATTGCTCAGGGCTTACAAGGGAAGAGTGTTTGATCGAGAAGTTTAAGAAAGCTCTCGAAGACTATGCCTATAAGTGTCCCCCAGGGGGATGCAAGTGATTTTGATAATCGGTTATTCCTTTTATCTTAATTTTATGAGTGCTTTTGCGATAATGATCAGTTGTAGTGAAATTCAAACTTGTTTTAATAAAGGAAGAAATTAATCCATTATGAGTACTTAATGTTATGCCGTGTGTATTTTATGTGTGTATCCAGTGCTGTTTTGTTATACACATATCGTTGAATCAATCTACGAGAGAGCAATATGTCGAGATACTAACAAAAATCAAGCGATCAAACTTGCTATGGTAGTACCATTTGTAATATTTGAATTTCAAGTCAATTTCCTTTTAGGGTGAGGGTATATGCATACAAAAACAAGAAAGCTCTGAACCCTCATATTTTATCGAAATCTTATATGGCCAATTAAGGGCTTCGATTTACCCGTTGAGAATCTTTAATTTATCCCCAAAAAATGTAAAGACATCAATTTGTCCTCATTTAAAGGCTAAGAGTGTTAATAAAAAAATTCATCAACGTACCCCTCCATTTACGCTCGTCTTGTGAACAAAAGTTAGAAGAAATGGAGGTTTTCATACTTTTGGAGGGCGAATTGATGATTATTATTAGGAGCGGATGAATTGAATTTTCCCCAATTAATATAACAAACACGTATTTGCCTCATCTACTGAACATGCAGTAATTTTCACAATCTCTAGATCCCCTCTGTCGTTTGCTCTCGCGATTTCCTAGCTTCTCCCCTCTTGATGTGCCTTAATTCTCTGTCGTTTGCTTTCGCGATTTCCTAGCTTCTCCCCTCTTGATGTGCCTTAATTCTTGACCTTAACATAATGCCATGATTGTGCACCATTGGCCGAATCCAATTCGGGGTTCCAATTTAAGTCCTTTTCCAATTCTAAAATCAATCTTCCTAATCAATGCCACCACATCCTGTTGGCACCATAACCCGATAATTTGTTTCTCACTTTTGATAGCTCTGCACCGGCTTTCCAATTGTGGACTTGAGATTCCTTCAAAATGCAAATTTATCTTCGCTTCACCTGCTCTTCACTCTAGCTATGCCATGACGTCTATTAATTCTTCAATGCTTCCCTAAAAAGTGTTACTTTTTATGCACTTTCTATTCATAATTTCCAATTATTTCCCTGTTCAGTTAAAGAATTTAACTAATTAAAAATAACAATTAAACGTAACTAATAAATACTAAATTAGGGGTAAAATATGTAAACATCATACGCTTATCAATCATGGTTTGTATTCAATCAAGCTACAACGATAAGGATGCATAAATGAACCTATTTCCCCACGCGTGGTCATTAGAGGATCCAAATCTGGATTTGCTGTTGTACCCGTATATTGCAAAATATCCAATATCATCAAGTTGACATTCAAAATAGGCGTCATATACTGAGTCGCGACATTATAAAACCAACATTTTCTTTTAAAGGAAAATTTAACGTTGACCAAAAGGGAAACAAACAACATTAGTGTTCAAAACACCAAATTTGCATAAACCATTTATTAATAAAAAAAGTTGATGGATTGCCGTTCTAAAGGAGTTGATCCGCAAACGGTGGTATAACTATTTATGAAGGAATTGAAGAAGAGGATGTGCTGATACTGTCTTTGCTATTCTTGTTCAACTCCTCGGCCACCACTGTCATAAGGCAGGCCAAAGACAAAAAAGTAAATGCTAGGGAAAGAATAAGGATACTTTTGGTAATAAATTAAATTAATTGAAAGTTGAGGCTTGGAAAGATACTTTGAGGAGGTCCAGTAGCACTATTCGAAAAAAAAAAAAACCATGGAACTAGCCCACCCCTACGCATTGATTCAATATAAGACGTACCAAGTTCAAGCCCAAGCTCCATTGGTATTCAATCATTTTTGTGAACTTTTAAATTCTCTCTTAATATCGATTTACACGAATATTGAAGGATTTCATAAATACTTGCTTAGTGTGACAAATGCATTATTAAAATTCGTGTACCAATGCAATATGCAAATATGCAAAGCATTATCCAACATAAATATGCCATAGGAACTGAGTTTGCATAAACCATTTGTTCACATTGTTTGCTTTGTGTGAGAATCTTCTTCGTACCCGACCTGAGTTGATCTGGGGTACCCAAACTATGCCATAGGAACCTTTGTTTGAGACGTGGATCCTGGGTCTAGTACTAGTTTCTTAGGATCAATGCCAAATTAATTAGCTAGATTAGCTCCATGAGTAGCTCGATTGTTCTATCACAGCATTAATTGATTTAGGAGGGGATTGTACTTTGCAGTGACCATTAGGCATTAAAATACTTTATTAGTCAGGAAAATCTGAGAAAAATGCATGCGAGATCGGTGAGATATATGCAAAAATTCACCACAAATTGGCGTAGCAAAATAAAGTGGCAGATGCGCTAAGTAGGTAAGCAACTTTACTAGTAACTCTAGTCAATAATGTTACTAGTTTTGAGTGCTTGAAGGAGTTGTGCACTAAAGATGAAGACTTTGCGCATATTTTGGATCAGTTTGTGAATCATCAAAATGCAAAGGATTTCCTCATTCAAGATGGGTATGTATTCAAGGCTAATCAGTTATGTTTACCTCGAAGTTCTTTAAGGGAGTAGATTATCCGTAAGTTGCGTGGAGGAGGATTAGGCGATCATATTGGTCAAGATAAGACCAAAGCGCTTGTGGAAGAGTGGTATAATTGGCTATATTTGAATAATGATGTGCGTAAGATTGTGCAGAAGTGTCAGATTTCTCAAGAAGGTAAGGGACATGTGCAGAATACAGGATTATATATGCTATTACCTATTTTAGAGAATATTTGGTTAAATCTGTCTATGAATTTTGTGTTGGGTTGCCTTGAACAAGTATTGATCGAGATTCTATAACTATTGTGGTCAATAGGTTTAGATGATGGCACTTTTTCTTACTTGTAAAAAGATTGAAAATGCTACTTCAATTGCGCACTTGTTCTTTTGGCAGGTGGTGCATTTGCATGGTATTCCAAAGACTATTACTTTTAACATGGATGTAAAATTTATCAACAAGTTTTGGCATCATCTCTGGGATATGTTCGGTACACAATTCTAATTAACTAGTGCTTTTCATCCACATATAGATGGTCAAACGGAGGTGGTCAATCACATTTTGGACAACAAGTTACGCTGCATTTGTGGTGACAAACAATGAAACTGGGAAGCTATATTGCCTCAAGCTGAGTTTACTGACAACATCATAGTGAATTGATCTACTGGAAAAATCTATTTTGAGATTGTCTACATTTGCTCCTTATGCCATGTTTACGATCTGGCTGTCATGCCCACAACAGTTGGAGGGAGTAAAGCAAAGGATAGTGCGGTACAAAAGGCTTTGAAGATTTATATTGTGGTACGAGCTCACTTAAAGCCTGACAATGCTAAGTTCAAGGCTGATGCAGATAAAAATCCATGCAAGAAATGTTTTAGAAAGATAATTTGGTAATGATGCATTAGTACAACTTTTATTGTACTCACTAGCGCACGAATCTATTGCAGTATAGATTTATGGTGACTAGTGTCGATCCCACGAAGAGGTAGATTCAATCCTGTGTAGGGTTAATCTTCTGCGTTTGTATGTAGGATTAGTAGGATGTGAATTTTTTGGCATGATTTAAATTAAAAAGATAGCTTGAACAAATTAAAGATGAAACAATATAAAATAAGTGCTTGAGTCTTTGGATTCACACTCAGCATTTCACCATTGGCTTAATATTCCTTTTTATATTCCAATTAATCTATAAGGGGTATTTCCACTCCTCAAAGGTCTATCTCTAATAAATAGGGTATCAAGTGCTCATTGTGTCAGATGAAATAATCTTATGTTAAATGGGTATCAAGTACACACTGTGCTAGGTGAGAATAATTCTATTGTTGATAATATGGCAAAACTAACCACTAAATAACTCTAACTTATTCTCTGTCAACACTAAGTCAAGATGGACCACTAATACTAGAGGGGAGGTTTTTCTCTAATTAATAAAGTGTAAAATACTCATCGTGCCAAACAACAATAATCTTGTACTAGTGAGTCGGTATACCAGAGCAAAATCTAGACAAGATTATTATTATCTGTCAACAACAAGTAAAAATAACCTAAACAAATCAGAGCAAAAAGAAAGTAAACTTAGCCAAATTAAGCCCATGGATCATGTTGAGGCTTCACCTTCAACCCAAGCTTGAAAGTAAATTAGCTACTCATTTTTTAACTAGTGGTAAAATAGAAATTTTATTAAAATATGTAGAAAATACAGTATAGAGAGGGAATTACAGAAATCAGAACTCAAAAATGAATTCAGGGATGTCAAATTAGGGGGCAAGCCCCCTATTTATAGATACATTAAGTAAATCATGGCTATCGAATAAAATCAATTTGGACGCTCAAGATTGCGCCACTTGGCAACCTTTAATTGGATTGAACATATCATTCATTCCGTGTTTGTGCATGTATCGTACACACGTTTTTCGGTCCATTAATATGTTGCCACGTCATCATTCAATGCCACGTCAGTTGGTCAAAGCCGAGTCATGTGGGCCCCACCAAGATTCTAGAATTGGGCATGTTCACATGTACGGTACTGTTCACATATACGGTACTGGCTTTCATGTCCTTCTCTAAGGTTTTCAACTATTCTGAGCTTAAAAATGCCATCTGTTTTACCATCCGACCTCTCGTTAGCAATGAAATAGATAAAATACACCTAAAATATATAAAACACTTAAATTATAACAAGACATATACAATTAAAGTTTAAGTAACATAAATAAATAAAAATAGAAATGTTAGTGGGACTTAGAACACAAAATGACAATTCTATTTTATATAAATATTTATTTTTGAACACTCAACACACCCCTCAACCAGCTTATTGCTAGTCCCCAGCAAAATAAGTGACGATACCCAACAAAATTCAAATTAAAGTCCTGGTTCTTTTTTTTTTTGGGCATTTGTGTTTACTTCTTAATCAGAATAATGATAATGATCAAATAAAAGTATAAGCATTATATCCAATTTTAAAAATATCACTCCCACATCAACCAGTCACACAAATGAGTCAAGTAAACTTATGCAAAGCGATTGATTATCAGAGCTACACCAATTAAGCCACTTTTCAGAATGACATGCCAAACCTCAAAATCGCTCTGGTAAGAATAACACTCTCAAAATCAATAAAAATAGTTATTTTAAGGAATGATGGATTGAAGGAAAGCAATATCACACACACTCATCAAGATAAAGGAATAGCTAAGAAAGAATATGATCTCAAGTCAAGCCAAGTATCAGTCAAACCAATATTATTTGTATGAACCTTTTTTTTCTTTTTTTTTCATTTTTCTTTTTATTTTTTGTATGTATCACCACATCTTTTTGCCCATAGCATCAGCTTCTACTTCATACTATAGTCCCCTAAAATCAAGAATGACTTTGATTAGGTCGTAGCGTAGGTTAGGGAAATGGATAACACAGAAGAGATAGTTTAGAAAAAAAAAATATATGTTTGAGAAAAATATGGATCTTTTGAAAATTGTAAGGTGCTTTTATTTACTTTCTACTCTTTTTTTCCTTTTTTTTTCTCTCTTTTTTTAAATTATTATTATATTTTTTGAATAGTGCACCACTTTTCTTAAAAAGAAAAATCATTCACATTTTTCTCAAACAGAAATAGGTGATGAAAAATGTAAATATAGGGTAATACCCCAAATCGGAATGGGATAAGATTTAGGTTAACAAACATTTTTCTTTTAAGGCTCAAAGGCGTAACTATGGATATTTCACAATAGAGATAGCTAGAAAAGGCTCAAACGGATCAAAGAGGGCCTTTCCATCATTTTTTAGAGTACTAAGTAGGCTTCCATATCTACTAGTTCAATGGACTTTTAAATGTGGCAACAAAAAATTTTGTTCTCTTTTTTTTTTTTAATTGGTTGACTTAAGAGAAAAGATAGAGATCATGTATAAAATATTAAGCTATCAAAAATGGTTACTCTCCAAGAAAAATTATAGGCTCAAAAACTCACTTGGTATTTACTGTAACATGCGCATTCCTTTAAATAACTCAATCAATTTCACTCATCAAATTTCTCAATTCACACAAGTCACCAGCATCAATATGCAGAATGGCAAACATGGTGTAACATAAATCAAAGCCAAAGGTAATACAAATACTAAAATTCAAAAGTCACCACGTTGTCAAATGTCAAAAGATCACACAAAATGCCTTGAATTTTTTTTTTGAATCTTTCAAAAACCTTTCATTTTAATAATATTTTGTGTTATTAAACACAATTTTTATTCCACAGTTGTCAACTATTCCCCACCCCCCAACCAGAAAGAGACATTGTCCTCAATGTCTGAAAGGAAAGAAGTAGAGTTTAGAAGACGTTACCTGAATGATGTGACACAAGAAAATATTTATAAACGGAGGGTTAAATCTAATTTGCACTTCTGACTATTGCTACTGCTACCATCATTAGTTAGCCAATCCAATGTTGAGGTCTTGGGATTTAGCTCTGGTTTGTAAGCTTGTAAAAGATCAAGTAACTCATTAGCAATTAGGGCACAAATAAATAGCTGCTTTACAGTGAGAGGAATGAAATGATTCTTTATTGCATGGTTAAGAAATGCTATCAAGCCATCATAAAAATTATTAATATTTAACAAACCGATGGATTTCTTATAAATGTTCAAATGTGCCCAAGATGCAAACGTCATTAGTGCCTCTAAAGTTGCAAGATCTCCTGGCAAGAAAATGAAGGCGTCAGCATGATTTATCATTTCAGTTATTCTTTCTTGCATGCTTGAGACAACTCTCTCTTCCCCAATGGGTGCATCGGACACACATTCCAGAAGTTTTAGTGCCTTTGGGATGATACTAAGCACTTGGCTTCCTCTGGTGAAGGCAGCTTCTGAAACAAGTCTTGATAACCCTCAGTCACCTCCTCTATTTACCAGGTGTATCTTTCTCTCTGCTAGTGCTAGACCAAGATCTGTAACTGCTTGAACAAACTCTGTATTTTTCATAACAAGAACCAGAAAGCACACAAACATTTTTGAATTGTTTATTCGAAGTTGCTGCGATTGAAACAATTCTCAAAAACAATTTGTGGGTGGTTAATAAAAGAAGCTTGTATTTAAAGATCTTGATGTCAGACATAATGATACACTACTGTAAATGAGGTGGTGTGTTTGTCAAATGACACGTGAAGTCCGTGGCTTAAAAGTCAAAAGTAAACAGCAGAGAAAACAAATAGTAAGTAAAGATAAAACCACACCAATAATAACACATATGATAAAAAAAACAGTAAATGAAAATGATATATACTGGTAGTTGTGATTGTGGCTCACATCTTCCTCTGGTTTTACATCCAGAAACGGCTTGAACGCCCTCTATGGGTCGAGGATAGGCTTCCCATCCAGTTTTCTTATAAACTGACAAACAGGGCCGTTTATAGTCAGATTCCCGAGACTGTATCGTGCACGTTCTTTCTACAATAATGGCCACAACTTAAAAATTGCACGCTGTACGTATCCACTAGGATGCGTTTCAAGAGACAAAAGGATATCATCCAATGACTTCTTGTTCAAGCCATCCCTAATAAATTTAATCTTATCTTCTCTGTTGTCGGATACCATTCCTAAAGAAGTGCACAGTTGTTTAACGCATTGCATTCTGACACATTTATGACAAGCAACTAGAAGCCGTGTAGCTCTTCGTTTTCTTGCATAATTTCCTTTCCTACAACCAGGCATGTAGGCAACAAGTTTAGGAGGTAATTCTCCTGCTAACCGTACTTTGGCTTCGATTAACCAACTAATGTCAACAGGGATATTATTCTTCCTATGCAGGTGCATACGTTCGGACCGAGCTTTGTAGATTGTAAGGAGTGCATTCTGAGGAAGAGAGGGAAATCGCTTGTGAAGCTTAGCAAGACTTGTGTTCCTATCCATACCTTGGTTAGAGAATATCAATTATTGTGGGAAACTGAAGGAACCGACGCAATAGTCACGAAGTACCGTTATCCACCACTTAACCGGGGTGACAAATGATAATACACAAAAGAAAAGAACAAATCTAACAAAAACAAAACACTCGTGAAAACAAACAATAACAAAATAACACAATATAAAAAGTGGGATGTTAACTCACCGTAGTCCTCTTATCGAGTTTACCTCAAGTTCTAATTGGATTTAATAAATACCACATTCTATTTCCTTCAGTTGCCCTTCTAGCTCTTCAACATGAGATACTAACTTTGGTGGTTGTAGATCCCAAATAGGATGTGATTTACAAAACTGGATCAAGTCGTTTAAGTGATGCTTCACTCGCAGAAGTTGCTTAAGATAGTTAAAGAGGGTCTGTCTAATTGAGGTATTCATGACATATGGTGCAAGTGACGAGAGAAAACACAATTGTCAAACAAACACTCTTTAGTAGGAAATAAATAGTTTCAATTAGTAAATGAATAGAAAAATAAAATAACAAAAAGTTAAATTACTGAAAAAGAATAGGAAAAGGTTTAGGCCAGATCCGGTAGGTGACCCAAATTTATTTCGGTGTCTTCTTCATGTGATTGGTACTCTCGATACGGCTTTAATTTTTTACCATTAACTTTAAAAGTGACACAGTTCTTTGGATCCTTAATTTCAATGGTCCATGTGGAAAATAGTGCGAACAGTAAATGGACCAGACCATCAAGAGCGTAACTTACCTGGGAATAGGTGCAAGCGAGAATTTAATAAAAACACTTTCTGACCTGGTGAGGAAGATTTTCATAAATTGCTTGTCATGAAAGACTTTCTTCCGCTTCTTGTAATCCTTAGCATTTTCATCATTACGAATCTCCTTAGGTTTTGCGAGCTATAATCTCCTTTTTGTACCACAGATGGGATAAATGATATCTGCATTCTTTTGTTTGTTGTCAAGGGAGGGTGAGATAATTTTTGACAATGTATTTTCTTCTCCCAAGAATGCATACTCCAAAGTGTTTGGTAATGGTTTGAACTCGAGCTTTGGTGGTAATTCTGATGATAAGTTGAGTTTCTTCCCCGATGGTGCTAGCTGCTCTATTCTTGACTTCCATTTATTGGTATCTATGGGTGGTAATGAGTCAAGTAAAGCATTGACCTCGTCAATCGATCTGTCGACATTAAAATCCAAACCAAAGTGAGTTAAACATGTTTGTAAAGGATCATTACTAAAGTTAGAAGGAAAAGTATAATCAATTAATTCTTCAATTAAATCCACATCTACAATTCCTTCATCTGCATCACAAGGTTGCTTGGCAATGTTAAAGATATTCAACTCCATGGTCATGTTGCCAAATGACAACTGCATATTTCCAGTCTGCATTGAATGTGAGCATCGGCAGTTGCCAAAAAAGGTCGGCCTAGAATAATGGGGATGTGCTTCTTCGAATCCTGCATTGGTTGAGTGTCAATCACAATGACATCAACAGGAAAATAAAACTTATCAACCTGAATGAGCACATCTTCTACAATACCGTGAGGTATTTTCATAGATCGGTTTGCAAGTTGCAACACAACTGGAGTTGGGTGTAATATTCCCAATCCAAGTTTCACAAACACTGAATAAGGCAGAATATTTACACTTGCTCCTAAGTCCAACAAAGCATTCTCAAATATGTGATTTCCAATACTACATAAAATAGTGGGGGAGCCTGGGTCTTTGAATTTTGAAGGAATTTTGTGTTGGAGTATAGAACTAATGTTTTCTGTTAAAAATGCCTTTTTTTGAATACGTATGCTTCTCTTTTTAGTGCAAAGATCTTTAAGAAACTTAGCATAACATGGCACTTGTTTAATAGCATCAAGTATAGGGATGTTAATACTTACCTGCTTAAAAATTTCCATAATCTCAATTATGGAACTTCCTTTTTTTGTTTTTGCTAACCTCTGAGGAAAAGGAGCTTTAGGGACGTATTCACATGGGTTGCATTCTTCTTTTTCTTTTGATGCAGAGTCCTCAGAGTCTGCAGGTTGATCTTGAGTCATCTTTTTTACTGGCATCTCCACTTTGTTGTCCACTTCTTTACCTTTTCGCAAGGTTATGACAGCCTTGACCTCTTCATGATGCTGAGATGAACTTGTACTCATTTCATGCACTCGCTTAGGATTAGGCACTGGCTGGCTTGGGAATTTACCTTTCTTAACGTTCATTGCCAAAGTTTCAATTAAAGAGGCAAGTTGACCCACCATCTTCTCAAGGTTTGAGGTCGATTGGGCTTGTGAATTGAAGCCAACTCTCATCTCATTTCGTAATTCGTCAATGGTATGATTTTGTTGTTCTATTGCGGTGTGAGTAAAATTTTTGAGACTTTGGAATGCCTCTTCCCATGGTTTTGGCTGTAAGTAGCTCTGATTCTGATTATATGGTCTGAATGGTGGTTGAGACACTTGAGGCGTTTGATGAACTGGTTGCATGGGTGGAGCTGGTGCTGTTGTTCTGTTTTGTTGGAATCCTTGAGGCCAAGAAAAGTTGGGATGGTCTCTCCATCCAGGATTATAAGTATTGGAGTAAGGGTTGTAACTTGGCTGCTTTCCTATCACATTTATGGCACTGGCATGATCTAGATATGAATCATGGTCAAATTGATTGCAGGCATAAGGCTTTGTTGATTTGGCAGTCGTTAATGATGCTATTTAGCGAGAAAGTCCTTCGACTATTGCTTTGACTTCTTTAATATCTGATCCTGACTCGCCAATCTGGACTTCATTTACTCCTTTAATTTTCCTCACGTTTCTGAATGATCTGCTTCTCTGTTGGGAATTATCTGCTTGTCTCTGGAAGAAACCCCATATTTCTAATGCGCTTTTGAACATGAGCTCACCTCCACTTGTCGCCATTAGCCATTCTTGCACATGTGGCAATAATCCTTCCAAAAGTATTGACACTGGTGCCATTTCTCGTACCCATAATGTGGACACTTCAAAAGTAGCCCGTTGAATCGCTCCCATGCTTCGAAAAATTGCTCGTCTTCTCTCTGTGTGAACTTTGAAATTTTCCTGCGAATAACATTAGTTTTATGCACTGGGAAATATTTATTTAAAAACTTAGTTACCATTTGTTCCCATGATGTGATGCTATTAGCAGGCAATGTATTGAACTAAGAACGAGCTTTATCCTTTAGAGAAAATGGAAACAGTCTAAGCTTAACATTTTCATCTGAAAAATTTTCATATTTAAAAGTTTGACAAACAGCATGAAAATCATTTAGATGATTATATGGATCTTCATTTTCAAGGTCATAGAATAATGGGAGACAATTTAGCACACTACTTTTTAACTCGAAACTCCTAGCAGCTACATTTGGGTATCTTATGCATGATGTGCTCAAATTGGCTAAGGGACTAAAGTAGTCCTTAAATAGCCTCTCCTGTGGTGCTTGTGCTTGTTGTTGTAAATCCATTTCAATTTTACCTTCAGTGTCAACTTTTAATGCAGTGTGTCTTTGTGTGCGAAGTGTTTTTTCTAATTCAAGATCTATCGGTCTTAAATCAAGTAACTGTGACCTTCGACCATGCATGCAAATAACACGTATAAATTAAAAAATAAAAATAAAATAAAGAGAGAGGAGAAGTTACGATTCTAACCTTATCACGCTGTTACAAACTATAAATAAAACACACTCAAGTACCACAAATGTACAAAAACATGAAAAGTGAAATAAAAATAAATAAACCAAAAATAAGTTAATTAAAAAAACAATAACAGGTGGTTGAACCAGCATTTAAACAGATTAACAACACATTAACAAAAATAAAATAGGCGGTATTATAGAACCAGCCATATATAAAAGGAAATAACAATTTAGGCGGTTAAACCAGCCATATAAATTAACAAAGTAGATGAAAAAAATATATAATAAAGTTAAATAAAAAAATTAAAGAAGGAAAAGAAAAGAAATACTTACCTCAAGATGCGGACTCTCTCTTTTTTTTAATATTTTAAAAATTACCAACCAATTAAATGATTCATTCAAATTATCGGATCATTGGGTTAATTTTTAAAATTAATAGTCACGTTTATTTGGTCCAAGTCAAGTTGAAATTGAGTCCAAAAAAGTTCAAATTCTAGGTCCAAACTCTCGTGTTATGAGAAATTTCGGTCGGGGACCTATTTGATAACTTTCCAAACTTTTATGGTCAAGCCGCAATCTTTTAGAAGTAGAGGATAGAAAAGTGATGGATGAAAGTGAAATTTTTAAAAATTTTGTGGGCAAAGCAGAATTTAAGAGAAGAAGAATAACAACGAAAACCTACACAAAATGTTATTTACACTGTATTTAGAAAGAAAATTAACTCTACGAATTAAAATGACTAACTTCCCCGGCAACGGCATCAAAAACTTGTTGTGCAAATTTTGTTATACTCGCAAGCGCACGAATCTATTGCAGTATAGATTTATGGTGATGAGTGTCGATCCACGAGTAGGTAGATTTAGTCGTGCGTAGGGTTAATCTTTTGAGTTTGTATGTGGATTGGTAGGATGTGATTTTTTGGGCATGATTTAAATTAAAAAGATAGCTTGAACAAATTAAAGATGAAACAATATAAAATAAGTGCTTGAGTCTTTGGATTCACACTCAACATTTCACCATTGGCTTAATATTCCTTTTTAAATTCCAATTAATCTATAAGGGAGTATTTCCACTCCTCACAGGTCTATCTCTAATAAATAGGGTATCAAATGCTCATTGTGCCAGGTGAAATAATCTTATGTTAAATGGGTATCAAGTACACACTGTGCCAGGTGAGAATAATTCTATTGTCGATAATGTGGCAAGACTATCCATTAAATAACTCTGACATATTCTCTGTCAACACTGAGTCAAAATGGACCACCAATACTAGAGGGGAGGTTTTTCTCTAATTAATAAAGTATAAAGTGCTCATCGTGCCAAACAACAATAATCTTGTACTAGCGAGCGGGTATACCAGAGCAAAATCTAGACAAGATTATTATTATCTATCAACAATAAGTCAAAACAACCTAAATAAATCAGAGCAAAAAGAAAGTAAACTAACCAAATTAAGCCCATGGATCATGTTGAGGCTTCACCTTCAACCCAAGCTTGAAAATAAATTAGCTACTCATTTTTTAACTAGGGGTAAAATAGAAATTTTATTAAAATACGTAGAAAATACAGTATAGAGAGGGAATTACAAAAATCAGAGCTCAAAAATGAATTCAGGGATGTCAAATTAAGGGGGGTAGCCCCCTATTTATAGATACACTCAGTAAATCATGGCCATCAGATAAAATCAATTTGGACGCTCATGATTGTGCCACGTGGTAAGCTTTGATTGGATTGAACATATCATTCATTCCGTGTTTGTGCATGTATCGTACACATGTTTTTCGGTCCACTAATATGCTACCACGTCGTTAGTCAACACAAAAGTTAAAATTTTGGTCCAATAATGTATCGCCACATCATCAGTCAACGCCACATCCGTCTGTCAAAGCCGCGTCAGTAATTTTTGGGTCAAATAGGATGATGCCACATCATCGGTCAATGCCACGTCAGCCGGTCAAAACCGCATCATGTGGGCCCCACCAAGATTCTAGAATTAGGCATGTTCACATGTACGGTACTGGCCTTCATGTCCTTCTCTAAGGTTTTCAGCTGTTCTGAGCTAAAAACTGCCATCCGTTTTGTCGTCCGACCTCTCATTAGCCATGAAATAGATAAAATACACCTAAAATACATAAAACACTTAAATTGTAACAAGACATACAATTAAAGTTTAAGTAACATAAATAAATAAAAATAGAAATGTTAGTCGGACTTAGAACATAAAATGACAATTCTATTTTATATGAATATTTATTTTTCAACACTCAACAATTAGTGGCATGGTTATTTTTCTAGGATTCATGCAAAGTTGGAGAAACAAAAACATAGTCCATTTCGAGGGGCAAGAAAGATTAATGATAACGCTTATGTACTCGAGCTGACAAAAAAGTGGAATATCTCCCACACTTTCAACATGGCTGATCTATTTGCATATCATCCCAATGCTAAGGAGTTGTTTGAGCCAAACTTGAGGGCAAGTTCTTTTCCAAGTGAGGGAAACTGATGTAGGATAGTTGCGTGGAGCGAGCAAGGTACTTATCAGAGGTCATGACTTGGGCTACAAGTGTCCGTTTTAGGAGTATAGTATACTGTTTTGAAGCTTGCGATAAGATGACCTAAATTAGAAACATTTTAAGCAGGAAATAATGCATCGTTCTTGTTCATTTTTCAGTTTTAAGATATTTTCCTATTTTTCCTATTTCTTCGTCCATAGATATCATATTTAAATACCATTTGTTTTGCTTTTCTTATTTTGTTTACAAGAACTTTAATATAAAACAATATTTTGGCTTTTTCTATTTTGTTAAATTCACAATATTTACGGTTCTTACATAAAAGGACCCAAAACCTTAGTTTTGTTATTCCAGACCTATTTAATAAAACTTTATTATTTAGAAACTTTGTTTTTGATAACTCTATGAAATGAGACTTATCATGGCATTTCTAGACTTCAACTAAAATTGCTTAGAGAATAAATGATATGTTTTTATTGTATTTTTAGTCACATTTTGCATGAGAATCTATTTAAGTTTCATTTTAATAAATTGATTGTACTTTAGATCACCTTGTACTCTGATTATGTGCATGATTGTAGGTGACCAAAAAGCTCAAATTTTATGAATGGATGCTACAGCAGCAACAAACCTGCAGAAATGACAAAGAACTTGTCTGCAGGTAAACTAAAACAAACTGAATTGGAGAAGATGTTATAGCAATTGTTGCAGCAATCCAGGAGCAAATACAAAAAAGACTGCCCATGTGTTAACCGACAGAGCATGTTGTAGCTGTTATTGAGCTGTCACTATCACATGCAGACAAAACAATGACAAGTGGCATAAAAAGATATGCGATCCTAAGTTGCCAAAGAGAGACAAATGGCCGTATGCTTTTGGTTGCCCTAATTTCAAAATATAAAAAAAGAACAAGTAAAAGAAAAAAAGAGGAGAGATCGCAAAACCGAAGAGAAGGACATCTTGAATTAAGTGGATCTTGATTTCTACTCTTTATTTACTTGTTCTCATCTCTCTCTAGGAATGTATTTGATGGCAAAATCATGTGTTGCTATTGTTATATTGCCTATCATGAACTAAACTTTTATGTAGTTGGGTGTTAAACAAGCTTAATGATTAATTGACTTATATGTGTGTGTTGCTCAAAACCTGTTGCAGCATTTTATTTTAATTTTACTTATTGCAAATCTCTATTTTGGTTGACCACCCATTTAGTAGATACTAGCTAAATAGGAGCTAAAAAATGTCTGACTTAGTGGAACAAATCAATACAATACATGGTTTTAGACTGAGTTTCCCAAGTTGGGTTAATCTTGATTTGAATAGGTTCATGCTTAATCTAAGATTAGTGAAGAACTAGACATAGGGATTTACCTTGTAGGGCAATTTGGATCTAAAATGCATAATATTGTATCTAATGTTAGCATAACAACTGGTCATGTTAGGTTGCATATAGATATAAGATATCGAACATGCGACAGCTGAGGATGCATGAGAGATTATGTCCAGTGCTGTATATAGATACTGTAGCAACAGTTCTATAATTAAAAAAAAAGTCAATACCACTAAGTGAGTTTAAGCACTTAACTATCCCTTTACTATTGAGTATAACTTTGTGTTTGACTTTAGATTTTCCTTATTACATCCTATTTATTTCATTTTTAATTTCATTATCATTTTTAATTTCATTAGGTCATTAATTTCATCAATTACTTTATTGTAATTAGATTGAAATTACACTGTTAAAATTACTGTAGCACGTCCTATAACATCAATCCTTGTGGAGACGATCTTAAATACTCATAATTATATCACTTGTTGTGTACTATAGCAATACGGATCAACAGTTACCAATGTCATTGTCTATGTTGATGCTCATGTATAGTGCTTGCCGTTGTACGATAAATACAGTGTATAATATAGTGAGAATAAAAGGTTTCAAGATAATGCAATGCGATTGAGAATTTTCCTCAGTTGTTGTATTGCAAAGGTAATCAGTGCCATTTTATAAGAGCCAAATATTTAATACATAGATGTTTTGTCAACAATTGAGCCAATAATAATTCGACAATGTAATTTTAACTAACAAGATGTGCACTTTGAAAATTGACGCCAATAGCTAATAACAACATGGAAGACAATACGTATCAACAAGACGTTAATAACAGTTATATTAATTATGTTCGCTAGAGAATCAATTGAAAAGTCCTTCATAAGCAATCGTACATGCAAAGGTAGTTGTAAAAAATACTCGAAGCATGTTTTTAACCTGGCGTTGAGTACACGTTGACGGCATTCTTAAAACGATTTGATGCTCTGAAAATAAAATGAATTCTATTAATGATGATGCGAAAATGTATGAATTTTATTGATAAAGGAAATTGTTGATGCATATTGTTATAGGTGTCAATGTGCAAGTGTACACAACAAGTAATATAATGATGGGTATTCAAGATTGTCTCCACAAGGATTGATGTTATAGGAATTGTTACAACAATTTTAACAGTGCAATTCTAGTAAACTAAATAAAGAAAAATAAATAATGAGATTAATGATCTAATGAAATTAACAATGCAATAAACACAATACAATACATAGAATCTAAAGTCAAACACAAAGATATACTCAATGGCAAAAGGGTAGTTAAGTATTTAAACTCACTTAATAGTATTGACTATTTTTCAATTATAGTCCTATTACTATAGCATCTACTACAGCACTTGGTAGAATCTCTTATGCATCCTCAACTGGTGCATGTTGGATATTTTATATCTATATACAACCTAATAGTGACCAGTTTTTATGCTAATTCAACTATTAATTTAAATTAATTAATAAATTACAAACTATATACAGTAAAAATCACTAACCACATTTGCTACAAATATCACATCACATTATAGTAATGTAACTGACTCGCTATTATATAATAATTTAAAATGTAGCCTTCAATGGTAAATTTAGTTTATAAATACTATTTAAGTTTTTATCTTAGAAAGAGGGATTTTGAAAATTTTAGAAAATAAAAAAGCACCAAGCCCCAACCCGCGCTGTAAATTTTCAAAGTAATATAAATAATAAATTAAAAAACCTTGGCTTTTATCTCATCCTCTCTTGCTCCTTACTGCTGCCGCTTCTTTACCACTTCGTTTCTTTTAGAGCCACTTAATCCCTCAATAACAAAGACCAAGGAACTAGGAGATCTCACCATCATGTCTTCAACTTGTAAGTCAATTTTTATCAATTTCTTATGCATTCTTCATGTTTAAAAAATCGTCTCTCACAAAATAATAATAATAATAATAAATTTATGGCAAAAATGTATTTAAAAGTCTGACTTTTTCTCGTTTTCTTTTTTAATTTATCAAAATTTTACATTCACGGGATTTTTGGTTTTAGAAATTAATAACTATGTTTCGTATTACACTCATAATTCTTCTAGCGAGAATCTCCAATTTTTTTGTCTTTTTAATTTAGTCTATAAAGTTGATGCATATTAAGTGTATTAATGGTTGGAGTGACAAGTCTTTTGACATGTTGCTAGAATTGTTTACTGATGCATTTACTTTGTGTGAGAGTTAAAAGTAATTGCTTAGAGGCAAAGCATTCTCATTCTCAACCTGTTGTGGATTCCTCTACAATGGTATAATGTTCTTTCTAATCTCAATTTTTTTTTTAATTTACATAATTCACTATCACTTAATTATTTTAAACATTCATTCAATTTTTCTTTATAGGATCCAACTAGAAAACTGAAGGCAAATGACGATGGTGCAACAAATTCTGAAAACAGTGGTGGTGCAAATTCTGATAATGATGGTGGTACTGATTCAGATGACAATGGTGGCACTAATTTAGAGGACAATGGTGATGCAAATTTAGATGATGACGGTTATGGTAATTCAGAAAACAATGTTGATGCTAATGCAGATGGTTTTGACGATATTCCATATTTATATGATTTATGACATTTGAAAATAAAATAATAATGCTTTAATTTTTATTATGAAATGTTTTTGTACAATATGAATGCTGACAATTTCGATTCAATTATTTAGGAAAATCTATTCATTTTATAATAATGTTGGTTGAATAAAATATATTTTCAATAGTGATATGTTCTTAAAAATTGTATTAGACAGTTGAAACAATTTTGTTCCAATTGCTAATGGCAATTAATAAAATAAATTTTAACTGCATAGTTATTTTCAATTGTCCATCCTTGTTAAAACTAGAGAATTTCCAACAAAGATATGTCATAAAAAATATTACTTTTTTGACTACGAATACATTATTTATAATGGAACAATTCAATTGCAAATATTACTTATTTCGACTAATATGTAGTATTTTTTATTGCAAAATCAATTAGAACAACAAGATTTTCCAACTATAGTTTAGTTTTTTTAACTGTTTTTGCCCCTCAAAATTAATGTATTTCCAATGGTCATATTTAATTGAAATTGTTATTACAAAAGCTACTGCAGGAGCCAATTGAAAATACTATTTTCGATGGCTCAAAGTGATCATAAAAATTATTCATTAGTTGGGTGTCCATATTATTTCTGATATCCATTTATCATTTTTCTAAGGCTAATGTCCCTAAGGAAAAACATATTTATGGCGATCGGTTTGAAAAAAAATATTTCTATCCAAGGTATTATCGATGGCCAGCAACTACTTTCAGCTGTTGAAAAAACACATTTGCAACGGTATTTCACTTGTTTTGACTATATTCAATAATCACAAAAAATAAAATTTCTTGTAGTGTCATTAATCACAATAGTGATGTGGACTTAAAATGTTCTCCAAGCCTTACTTTAGATAATAAAGCACATTCTCATGTCGTCTGAAATTACTATCCAAATTAGTGTTGTTTCTTTTTTTTTTCACAAATTTTTCTTGCTCAAGCTTCAAGAATGTTTAACCCAATTTCCTTACTTTGCGAAGAGTCAACATTTTATTCCGAGATAAATAATTTCACTATTGTTTGAGAAAAAAATAATGATGAAATGAGACTAAAGAGTGCAAGTTGACATTTCGAACGGAATACAGAGATCATAATAGGACCTTAAAATCTATAAATTGATTGGAGTTAGTAATTCAGTGCCTAAACATTCAAATTAGGAAAAATAAAAGCACATCATCTTCGAAAAGGCGATGATTTTGTTTCTTAAAGAAAAAAAAAAGCTTTGAAATGTGGTACTTCATACCGAATTTTGAATATGAAGGTGTAAGATGAAAAAGGAATGGCAGGTTAGTCATCCAATTGACCCACCAAACTAATCCTTATGCATGCTAGTTGAGAGTTGAGTTAGATGCAACCATTGACACAACATCAAAGTCATGCATCTTTTCTGATTTTTAAATTCAAAGAAAATACTAGCACTTGTAGTACGAGGTTAATTAAAAATGGATAATTAATCCATATTTTCTTATTTTTATTTCCAGATCATCAAATTACTTCAAGAATGTTGTAAGCATGTACTCTTAATGCCAGGATAAAAACATGCTTCGAGTATTTTTTACATATGCCTTTGCATGTACACTTGCTTATGAAAGACTTTTCAATCTTTTCTCTAGAAAACATAATTAATATAATTGTTATTAAGGTCATGTTGATAACTATTGTCTTTTACGTTCTTCTTAGTTATTGGTGTCAAATTTCAAAGTGCACATAGGGTTATTTCAAATCACATTGTGGAATAATTATAGGCTCACTTGTCGACAAAATGTCTATGTATTGAATATTTGGTTACCACTATACGACACTAATTATCTTTGCAGTACAATGATTGAGGAAAAGTCTCAATCGCATTTTATTATCTTGAAGCTTTTTATTCTCATTATATTATACACTTTATTTATAATACACCCACAGGCAGTTAACGCGAGCATCAACACAGAAAATGACATTGGTAATGATGGCCAAGTAATTGGCATTTGACTCCCTTACATTAGGTGTTAAACAATTTCCAGCATTATAGTGTTAGGTTTATCATCCATGCCTGGGAGACACTTTCCAAGGTTAGGATAGTTTTTGCGGCATTTAGATGCACTCACTTCATTGCAATCTAAATGAAACTCATATTGCATGCATTAGTAATTCATTAAGAGTCAACAGAACTGTAAAATACATAAGCATTGTCAACAGGTATATTTTTAATGCCAGACAAAATGAATAATATCTTAACCTCTCTTGAACTGGATTGGACGGAGAAAAATGCATTTCATAAAAAAGAAGAATGAAAGAATCGATCTAAACAGAATACCTTACGCATGCATAGCAAAAGAATGAGGAAAAATCCAATGAGAGAACTTTTGTTTAGGCCCATTCTTTCCTTACAAAATTTTCTTGAATTATATGTGATGTTTGTTGTGATGGTAATTGTTTATATATGCGGATGGATTAGATTCAGTAACTTAAATTGCAACAATCAACAGTAGTGATAACATGGGCTCTCATGAATGGAAAAAAAAAAAGGAAAAAAATGTGACTTACTCAAAATCGTAAACCAACAGTTGTAGACTGCACATATACATTGATGAATTGGCTAACAAATACTTTTTTTTATGCATACGGTACTGATTTGCTATTACAGTTATTCTTTTGTAACAAAGCATTAAATTGCAAGATTTGGGGTTAAGACTATGGATGAAAACAGTGAACCGTTTATAAGAAAACGGTTAACTGACATCGAGCATATTTGAAATTTGACTTCTGGACACTAACGACACACCGACTTTCGAAAAATGGTGATCTAACAATCTGAATATTTTCCCAACGGTAACCTGCTCAAGTCAAAATGATGATTCGATAAATGCTAACGGCGATCCGATTATGTGCAGAAAGTGAACAACAACTAGTTTTCAGCTCCAACTATAAAATGGCTCAATCAAATTCAAACAAGATAAGATCCAACAATTATCATTGAGTTTACTACTGAGTATACAATCTTTATTGAGCTTTAAAGTTGTTATTGTCGCATTGAATCACACTTTGAGCTTTCATTTGTAAACATATACATTGTGTGAAGAAACTTCTTTTGTAATCTTTATTGTTGAGTGATTGTATGTGTGGGAAACACTTGGGTTATGAGATTTGGGATAATCTCTAGTTGTAAAGATTGATTCACACTTGTGAAATCAATTGTAAAAGTTGTTGAAGCCTTGGAGGTTTGGATAGTGGAATCCTCAAGCCTAGTAAGCTTGAGGCGGGGTTGGCCGAACCACGTAAAAATCTTTGTGTTCGAATCTCTCTTCCCTTATCTCTTTACATATTGATTGGTTTATTTATTATTGTTTTAAATTTGTTTAAGATTTGCATTAATTTTTATTTAAGAAATAGAACATATTTTAAATTGGGTTGCATAGTTAGTAATTTAACTGTAAAAAAGAAAAGAACTGATAATAAAATGAAAAAAAAAAATTACTTGACTAATAGTAATGTCAGCACTATCTCTAGTAATTCATCTGAGATAGAAAGTAAGTTGTAAAGAAAATAGTATTTTTAAGCAGTGAAGAGTAATTTAACTTCTATACTTCTCTTTTATGCATGGCGTACTGATTTGTTATTACATGTATTCTTTTGTAACAAAGCATTAAATTACGAAAGTAGGAACTTTACGTGAACAGCGTGAGGCGTAGAACACTCAATCATTACAAATTAAATTCCATTTCCAAAAAAAAAAAAGAAAAAAATTTGTGGAGTGCATACGAAATTGGACATGTCTTTTTTTTTTTTTAAGTTAGGGCAAAAATTGACATTATGACTAAACTTTTATTAAATCCTACTTATCATAAACATGTGATTGTTATCAGTGTAAAAAGGAAAAGAACTGATAATAAAATGAAAACAAAATTACTTGACTAATAGTCATGTCATCACCGTCTCTAATAATTCATCTGAGATAGAAAGTAAGTCGTAAAGAAAATAGTATTTTTAAGCAATGAAGAGTGATTTAACTTCTACAGTTTGAAATATTAGATAAACTGCGAGACGTGTGTGATGAAGCAGCTAAGGAACATCATAATCTTAACTTGATCGTTAATCATAATAGTGACGTGGGCCTAAAGTGTTCTCCTAGCCTTGCTTTAGATAACATATCACATTCTCATATCATCTTAAATTATCATTCAAATTATTGTTGTTTCTCTATTTTTTTTTTTAAAATTTCTCACGCTCAAGTTTATAAAAATTTTAACTAAATTTCCTTGCCTTGGGAAGAGTGGACATTTTATTCCAAGACAAATAATTACACTATTATATAGGGAAAAAATAATGATAAAATGAGACCGAAGTGTCGGAATTTGACTTTCTAAATGGAATACAGAGACCAGAATAGGACCATAAAATTTGTAAATCCACTGGAGTTTGTAATTCCACACCTAGACATTAAAATTAGCACATCAACTTCAAAATGGTGATGATTTTGGTTCTTGAAGGAAAAGAAAAACTTCGAAATGACGTACTTTATACTGAATTTTGAATATGACAGTGTGAGCTAAAAAAGGAATGGTGAGCTCGTCATCCTACTAACCTGCTAGATTATTCCTTACGCATGCTAGTCGAGAGTTGAACTAGATGCGAAACATCAAAGTCATGCATCTTTTTTATTTTCAATTTCTAAGAAAATTCTTACGCTTGTACTACGAGGTTAATTAGAAATGGATAATTAATCAAAAAATGAAATAGTAGGTTTGGCTTGAAAATTGATAAAATTTATTTTATTTCCAGATCATCAAATCGATTTAAAATTGCCATCAGTTCGTACTCTTAATGCCAGGATAAAAACATGCTTCGAGCCTTTTTTGTGAATGCCTTTGCGTGTCCAGTTGCTAATGAAGGACTTTTTAATCATTTCTCTAGCGAACATAGTTAATATAATTGTTATTAACGTCTTGTTCACAACTATTATCTTTTATGTTGTTATTGGTGTCAATTTTCAAAGTATGCATCGAGTTGTTTCAGATCACATTATAAAATTATTATTGGCTCACTTGTCGAGAAAATGTCTGTGTATTGAATATTTGATTATGACAACATGGCACTAATTATCTTTGCATTACAACAACTGAGGAAAATTCTCAATCACGTTTCATTATTTGGAAACTTTTTATTCTGATGCAGATTAGGAGTCCAAATTATACTAGGATTAGTTTCCCTATTAACCAAGGTTTAGGACATTATGTTCCTTTCCAATTTAGAATTTTTGTTTTCCTTTTACTACATGATTTAGGATAATTACTACTAATATAAATAGCCTCCCTTGTAGCCTTTGAAGGTAGATATTTGAGCTCAATAATATTTTCAGGATTCAAATCTCTGTGTGAGTATTTGAGTTTAGTTAATTCTTGATATTCTACAGAATCAACGAGTCTTAACCCCTAAATTCATGGCATTCTTTTTGAATCAACGTGAATTTGGTTTGTTCTTTTATTTTGGTATTCTCTCGAATCAACGGAATATTTTGAACTCTAACTTCCGCTACATCAGCTTGGTATCAGAACCGAAAGCCTAGTTCTCAGTGTTCCCAACACCTATCCTTTTTTTTCCCAAACTCGTTTAGTTTTCCAAAAAAAATCAATAGCCCTGCGTCGGCCACCGTCCAAGGCTGTTGTCACTGATTTTCTGACACCGATTGAGCTGTAATCACCACCATTCGAGTCAAAACAAGCTGGCCATCACCAAGGATCGACCATTGTCGATCGGCCACATAATATCGAAAAATAGCCAAAACAACCACGATTTATACTGTCGTGATCACCGAATTCCACCGTGTCTTGGCCAGCACAACCACCATCAATCCATTCCTCTTCACCAGCACAATCATCCCAGCTGGTCACCACCGTCGACTGACGCACCGATCGCCGAAAATCAAAACAAGCACAAACCCACCGCCTTTATCTCTAAATTTCGGCCAAAACACCACTTTTTCAAACAAACCACCACCACCATCGTACTCACCAACCCAAAATCTTTCAAATCCACCCATCCTTGCTCGATTTCCGGCCACCGTCATCGAAACCTAATTTTTGTTGAATTATAATTTTGGCCTAAACTTTTTTTTAATTTTTCGTTTAGCCCCAAACCTTTTTTTTTTAAAACCAAATTCGGAAAATGCCTTCAAGAAAACCCCGTGATGCCCCTCATGCTACAACTTACAATCATGATAATATCCCTAGAGATGAAGCCCTAACTAGCATGACAGCCAAGATTGATATGTTAGCTGAACAAATGGCATAGTTGATAGAATTACTTGCCGAACGCCATCATACTCTAGAATGTGAAGACAAATTAAGTGAAAACTTTGATAACCCTTTCTCTGAGTGTCGACATAGAAAGGAGTCTATTGATGATAGAAGATGGGAATATGGGTTGAGAATTGACATTCCTGAGTTCTAAGAAAATGGTCAACCAAAAAAATTATTGGATTGGATTAATTGAAGTTTTTTAATATAAAGAAGTTTCTGATAATAAACTAGTCTCACTTGCTGTAACTTGATTTCATAGAAGGGCAGCAGCTTGGTGGCAACAAACTAAACTCATAAGGATTAGGCAAGGCAAAAAGAAGATTGATTCTTGGGAAAAGATGAAGAACCACTTGAATGGGGTGTTTTTGCCTTACAATTATGCCAAATTGTTATACTAACAGTTACAGAATTTGAGGCAAGGTAATCGATCAGTAGATGATTACACCACAGAATTTCATTGGTTGGTACGCGAAAAAAAGACTTGACAAAGATAGAAGAACAAGAGGTTTCCTACCACATTGGGGGCCTACACTAATATTTTCAAGACCAGTTGAATTTACTTTATCCGCACTCTATCTCATAAGCACACCAATAGGCTTTGTAGTTATAACAGCAATTTAGTCGACGTACTAGTGACTCAAACATTCGGGGTTCTTGGAGTGTTACTCACGATAACTCAAGCTCAACTACCCAATTCCATAATTTTGCTCAGGCCTAGTAAATCTAGTGAAAATGGCCTAAGCAGCAAAACTCAATCCTCAGGCTCAGGATTACATTATTTTAATTATGGAGAAAGTGGGCACCGAATGATAGAGTGTAAAAAAGGAGGAAAGTATGACAAAGGCTTATTCGTGGTCACTGAGGAAAGTAAAGCCTACCAAGTGGTCGAAAATAAAGAGTTCGCGGAAGAACCAACTTTTGATAGTAGTGGCAATGCACGATCTGTTAAAGAACATGGTGATAGCGGGCCAATATTGATAGTAAATCGCACATTCTTCACTCTGAAAGGACAAGACAAAGACAAGTGGTTACGACAAAATATTTTTCAGACTACTCGCACAATTGGCGAAAAATATGTCATATGGTCATAGACTCAAACAATTGCAAGAATGTTATTCCAGAAGAAGCTGTAACGAAACTAAATTTAAAGACAGAAACTCATCAAACTCCATACAAGCTCTCATGGCTAAAGAAAGGAAATAAAGTGACAGTATCTAAACGTTGCTTAGTTTACTTATCCATTGGATCAATTTATAAGGACCAAATTTAGTGTGAAGTTGTGGCTGTGGATACTTGTCATATATTACTGAGCAGATCCTGGCAGTATAATAGAAACGTAACACATGATGGGAGAAAAAATACTTATAGTTTTTTGTTTAACAACAATAAGATTGTTCTCGTACCTAACAATGAGCTCATTCTCAAACAAGACTTGGGTAATTATTTATTAGGTAAGAAGCAATTTATAGATGTTGTAACGAAGACGAAAAGGGTCTATATTTTATTAAGAAAGGAGAGCCACAGTAATTCAAAGATTCCTAAAGCTGTGACACCTGTATTGGAGGAATTTCAAGATTTGCTCCCTAACGGGCTACCATATGGCTTACCACCTCTTAGGGATGTACAACACCAGATTGATTTGGTACTAGACCAAAAATGAAATGGTAGGTTCAACTTGAAAATTGATAAAATTTATTTTATTTTCATATCATCAAATCGTTTTCAGAATGCCACCAGTATGTACTCTCAATACCAGGATGAAAACGTGCTTTGGGCTTTTTTCACGAATGCCTTTGCATGTGCAGTTGCCCATGAAAGACTTTTCAATTGTTTCTTTGGCAAACATAGTTAGTATAATTGTTAAATACACTGCAAGACCTGCGTGATGAAGCTGCTAAGGAACATCCGAATCTTAACACGATTGTTAATCACAATAATAACGTGGACGTAAATTGTTCCCATGGCCTTGCTTTAGATAACATACGACATTCTCATGTCATCTTAAATTATCGTTCAAATTATTGTTGTTTCTCTTTGTGTTTTTTTTTTTCCAAATTTCTCATGCTCAAGTTTTTGAAATGTTTAACTAAATTTCCTCACTTTCCAAAGAGTGGACATTTTATTCTAAGACAAATAATTACATAGTTATATGGGAAAAGTAATGATAAATTGAGACCCAAGAGATTTTTGAATGGAATACAAAAACCACAACAGGACCTTAAAATCTGTAAATCGGCTGGAGTTAGTAATTCAGCACCTAAACATTTAAATTAGGAAAAATACGAGCACATCATCTTCAAAATGGCGATGATTTAGTTTCTTGAAGGCAAAAAAAAAAAAACTTCGAAATGAGGTACTTCATGCTGAATTTTGAATATGACGGTGTGAGCTAAAAAATGAATGGCGAGCTCGTGGTCCAATTAACCCGCTAGATTATCCCTTATGCATGCTAGTTGAGAGTTGACATAGATGCGACGATTAACACAACATCAAAGTCGGGCATCTTTTTTTAATTTTTAATTTCGAAGAAAATTCTCGCGCTTGCAGTACGAGGTTAATTAGAAATGGATAACTAATCCAAAAATGAAACGGTAGGTTCAGCTTGAAAATTGATAAAATTTATTTTATTTTCAGATCATCAAATCGCTTTAAGACTGCCGCCAGTACGTACTCTCAATGCCAGGATAAAAACATGCTTCAAGTTTTTTTTTTTTTTGAAAGCCTTTGCATGTGCAATTGCCCATGAAGGACCTTTCAAATGTTTCTCTAGCGAACATAATTAATATAATTGTTATTAATATCTTGTTGGTAACTATTGTCTTTTATGTTGTTATTAGATATTGGTGTCAATTTTTAAAGTACACATCGAGTTATTTCAAATCACATATTGGAATTATTATTGGCTCACTTGTCGACCAAATGCCTATCTATTGAATATTTGGTTATCACAACAACGCACTAATTACCTTTGCAATACAATGGCTGAGGAAAATTCTCAACGCATTTCATTATCTGGAAACTTTTATTCTCATTGTATTATACACTTTATTTTGTACACTCGCCGCAAGTGCTATACGTGAGTATTAACACAGACAATGACATTGGTGACGGTGGCCGAGCAATTGGCATTTGGCTCCCTTACACTTTTTTTTTTATTTAAAACCACCCAAAGGTGGGGGGTTAGGCGGGATCCCCTTACCTGTAGATTAGTAAACTAAATATAAAAGTACATCTAGAGGGGGACATAAACCAAAACCTCCAAACAGAAGAATAAGAACGACCAACAAGTAGAACTGGAAACCAAGGCAGAGCAACTGAGAAGTGAAAGAGAAGTAATTAATGTAAGCGCCCAGAATACTGCCTGCGATACTTACTACCAGTGACTAACTTAAAACCTTTTGCGAGAACTAGAGGAGTGTGGGCTAGCAACACTGAAGTCAGAATCAAAATCACACCCCCCTATACCCTCAAGCTCAGAAGTAAAATACTGATCAGCTACAAAATTTTCAGCGGAGCTAAACTCCTCATCTGATTGAAATGGGAGGTCTGGAGGATAGGATTGAATACCCATAGCCAGAGAGCGAATAGCATCGGCTGTAGTCCAAAAGAAAGTAGAGCCGGGGGAAGTCCTATCCGGCACCCCATCATCATCAAACACGGGAGTATCCGTGCAGTGAGTGTTAAAGGCCACCTGTGAATGGTCATCCATAGGAGGCGGACGACTAACGGGTTCGTTCGAGCCAACATCAACAACATCAGAAGGCAGCGGCGGGTGACTATCTAGAACACCTGAACTGGAAGGCCGAATCTGCTCACCCACAGAAATGCTCAAATCTGAGTCAACCGCAACCGCAGCAGGAGGCAGCGAAATAGGAGGAGCTAAAGCAGGACCCGAACTTTGACCGTGAGCCACAAGAGGCAGTATGGTAGGCACCTGAGGCCGGTGATCAGCAACAACCATATATTGGGGAGCACGAGTCTCCCGGGATTGAGCAGCAAGTTCTGAAATAGGTACTATACCCTTATCTTGGGAACGGGGTCCTTGGCCTCACCAACAGGCAAAACAGGCTTACGGAGCCCGGGATTCGCAACATAATAAGAATCGGCAGAATAACCAAGATGTCTACACGAGGAACAATAAGCAGGGACCCGCTCAAAAACTACATCCTGCCAAAAACCAGAATCCCCCTCACCAATCTAGATAGAGGGCAGCAATAGTCCCGAAACATTATACTCAACAAGTACCCGAGCGACCGAAGGCCGATTAACCGAGGCCGTGGCATGGTCAACACATAATGGAGTACTAATAGCAGCAGCAATGGAAAATAAAGCAGACTTACAGTGATTAAAATGGATAGGTAAGTACGGCAATGATACCCAAACAACCACAATGGGGGATTCCACCGAGCAACGAAAGTCAGTGCTCCATTTAAAGATGTGCATGCCCCGACCGTTAACATACCAAGTCTGTCTCACCCAAACATGCGAGTAGTCTTCTTCCATAGAAAATTTGATCAACACATGTCGATTATGTCGATTATCAAGCAAGGACACCCGACAACTCCCTTGCAACCCCAAAGTAACAAAAAATTTTCGAATAATGTCCATGGAGGGCCGGCCAAAGGAAAACTTACCAACCAATGCCAGTTTAAACGGCGCAGCCATGGCTTTAATTTCCTCTGTTGAAAAGTGAATAGCAGGCTCACCGCGATGTAGAGTGGCGGGCCTGACCGGAACCGTAGGCTCAGCCGAGCCAGTAGCTGCATTAAGGAAGGACTTATGAGGCCGAAGAGGGGCAGTTGGGTTAAGGATAGTGACTGGGTTCAATATCGAGGCATATGATGGCTTAGAAGTTGAGGGTGGGTTATGGATTATGGAATGAGTATGGGCTGGCTGGTGGGATAGAGGGGCATTAGCCGTAACAGCATGAGTAATAGGTGGAGTAAGGCTGGTACATGTGGGTTGGTTCGAGGAAGTCTCCCCAAGTCGTTGTGGGTCATGGGCCGATAAGTGACCACCATCCTTAAGAATGTGAGGGGCAGTGGTCGGTCCAGCTAGGTTTTGTGGGCTGTGCGGGGTACTGGTTGAAGCTGGCGCGGACTGGTGAGATGGCTGGTGCATGTAGGCTTACGGGTGAGGGCTGGGCACAAGTTGTGTGGTTAGTTGAGCCATGCAAGGAGCATTAGGGTTTGGGATGGGGGCTAGTACGTGTGGTCTGTGTGGGTGAGAATGGCCAGAGAGCACAGGTGGAATGGGAGGCTGCACACACGTAGGGTTTCCCATGGTGGCGGCATGCTGGTCCGTCGAGGGCTGGGCTGAACGGTGGAGCGTGGCCGGCAGCAGAAACCACCGCATGCAGCGGCTAGAAGTGCGACATTGGAGTTAGGCTCGACAACACACCAGCGTGACTGGAACGCATCTAGAAGAGGAGCAGCAGCTGTGGGCAACCCAGAAGAAGCACCAGCGGGTGGATTTGAAGCCATAGCAGCCGCTGCATGCTGCAAGTTCCGAGAGCTAGGGTTCTGCAAAAGTGAGCCATCGTGAGGTAACGACGTTGATGAGGACTGCCGTAAACTCATATCTGCATCGGAGTGAGATGGAGGGGCTGGAAGCGATCGGATAGAGGCCTCACGACCAGCCATGCACTCGGCGATGGCGGTGGACGACGAACATCTAGGATAACGCAGAAGTTACTCACGGGTTTCGCGTGGATGACACGTAGTTTGGTCACGGGTTTCGTACGGCAGTGTCGTCGACGATTGGGGACTCACGGGAGAGGTACCGATGTGGAGGGGGTTCTCTTGCGACGTCAGAGCACCACCACTGGTGGCCAAGGAGGCGGCGGCAGCAACTTGCAAGTTTGGTTTCAAACTTGCAAGAGGTGACACGCGATGAAGGAGGCGGCTGGAGGGGCTGCAGGGTGTGTGGACCATCGCCGGCTGGGAGGGGGTGGTCCGGTGGTGGTAAGGCATGCCGGCAGCCAAAAAGCAAAAAGTGGCTAGTGGCTAGTTGAGAGGATTTTCCCGAGGAGAGAGCATTTTAGGGTTTTTCCACATACATATATTTTTGCTCCCTTACACTTAGTGATACAAAATTTTCAGCATTTACCAGTGCAAGGTTTGCCATCCGTGCCTAGGAGACACGTTCCAAGGTTAGGATAGTTTCTGTAGCATTTAGATGCACTCACTTTATTGCAATCTGAATTAAACCCGCATTACATGCATTAGTAATTCATTAAGAGTCAACAAAACTGTAAAATACATAAGCATTGTCAACAGGTTTATTTTTAATGTCGAACTAAATGAATAATATCTTAAATTCTCTTGAACTGGATTGGACGCAGCAGAATGTGTTTCATAAAAAGGGAGAATAAAAGAGTAGATCTAAACATAAGAACTTACACATGCATAGTAGAAGGGTGAGGAAAAATCATGAGAGAACTTTTATTTGTGCCATTCCTTCCTTTCAAATTTTTCTTGAATTATGTTTGATGCTTGTGTGAAGCAAAGCTCACCTTGACACTTGTTTATATATGTGGATGGATTGGTTTCAGTAACTAAAATTGCAACAATTAACAGAAGTGATAGCGTGGGCTCTCATAAATAGAAAAAGAAGGAAAAAAATCATAAACCAACTGTTATTACTTACACATGTACACCGATGAATTGGCTAACAAATACTTCTTTTTTATACATGCCCATACCAATTTATTATTATAGTTATTCTTCTATAGTAAGGTATTAAATTACGAAACTAAGAACTTTACATGAACAGTATGGTGCATAGAAAATTCGTTCACATTTGTAAATAGATTACTTTATATTTTTAAAAGAAAACCAAGTGGAGATCATACGAAATAGAACATGTCTTTTTTTTTTTTTTTTAGTGCAGGCGAAGAGGACATCCTGACTAAACATTTATTAAATCGTACTTGTGATGAACATGTGATTGTTATTATTGTAAAAAGGAAAAGAATTCATAATAAAATTAAAACAAAATACGTGACTAATAGTAATGTCGTCAACATCTCTAATAATTCATATGAGACAGAAGGCAAGTCGCAAAGAAAACAGTTTTTCTAAGCAATAAAAAGTGATTTAGCTTCCATAGTTTGAAATGTTAGATAAACAATGAAACATACGTGATGCAATTGCCAGGGAACATTCGAATCACAGTAGTGACGTGGACTTAATGTACTCTCCTAGCCTTGCTTTAGATAATATACAACATTGTCATATTAGTGCTGCTTTTTTTTTTTCAAATCTCTCCTATTCAAGTTTCTAAAATGTTAAACCCGATTTCCTTGCTTTGCAAGAAGTCAACATTTTATTCTGAGACAAATAAGTACACTATTATATGAGAAAAAATTAATGATGAAATGAGACCAAAGCCAAGTTTGGCATTTCTAATGGAATACAAGAATCATAATAAGACCTTAAAATGTATAAATCGACTGCAGTTAGTAATTCATGTTGGGAAAGAAACTCATACAAACAGCTACAAATTAAGTGGAAACAAACTTTTTCCCTGTTTGTGTGATTAAAAAAGGATGTGTACCACAAATAAATAGGCAAAAAAATAAACGAACACAATCCAAAATAATAAATCAACCACAAGAGACATAAATTTTTACGTGAAATACTCAAAGCGAGAAAAAACCATGGGACTGTAGTCCAATATAATCTTCCACTATATTAATAAGATTACAAGATAAATTCTTCTCTAGATAATACTAGAAGTTACCAACATCAAGAATCTCAATATCCTTGGCTTACAGTAACAGCCTATTATCTGTCTCTCTAACAAGTGAGTATTTCAAATAATAGCCAAAGAGAGGATAAAATAAAAAACAAAACCAGTAGGATTGTAAAAGGCGATGCCAGGAACTTACTTCCAAAATTTTGGAAGAAAACAGAGTTAATTTCAACTTCCGATCGTCTACTCAAATATTAAAATCACCAGTCCCAACTTAAGAATCTCTTATGTCTTCTCTCTCTCTCTCTCTCTCTCTCTCTCTCCACCACTTCTTCTTCACGCTAAAACTCAACTAGGGCAGCGACTTTCACTGTTTTTATAGGCAAATTTCACGGCAAATTTCATCCAAGTCCAAAGCTTATTATTAATTACATAACAAGTAAATCTTTTTAGACTTTAGGCTTCTAAATCCCCAAAATAATATGGACCCAACAATTCAGCACCTCAACATTGAAATTAGTAAAAATATGAGCACACCATCTTCGAAAAGGCGATGATTTTGGTTATTGAAGGAAAAAAAAGGTTCGAAATGAGGGACTTCATATCAAATTTTGAATATGGCAACGTGAACTAAAAAACATGGCATGGCAGGGCTCTTCATCCAATTAACCCACCAGATTATTTCTTATGCATGCTAGTTGAGAGTTTAGCTAGATGCAATGATTAATATAACATCAAAATAGTACATCGTTTCAGATTTTTTATTTCAGAGAAATCACACGTGCCTGTAGTACGAGGTAAACTAGAAATGGATAATTAATCCAAAAATAAAACTGTAGGTTTAGCTTTAAAATTGATAAACTTTATTTTATTTCTAGATCATCAAATTGCTTTAGGAATGCCTTCACCATGTACTCACAATACCCAGATAAAAACATGCTTCGAGTATTTTTTACGAATGCCCTTGCATGTGCAATTGCTTATGAAGGACCATTCAATCGTTTCTCTAGCGAACACAATTAATATAATTGTTATTAACATCTTGTTGATAGCTATTGTCTTTTACGTTGTTATCAGCTATCGGTGTCAATGTTTCAAATCACATATTAGAATTATTGTTGGCTCACCTGTTGACAAAACGTCTATCTATTGAATATTTGGTTATCACAGCACGGCACTAACCACCTTTACAATACAATGATTGTGAAAAACTCTCAATCGCGTTTCATTATCTAGAAAGCTTTTGCTCTCGTTATATTATACACATTATTTATCATACACCGCAAGCGCTATACGTGATCTCAACACAGACAATGACATTAGTGATGATGGCTGAGCAATTGGCATTTGACTCCTTTACATTCGGTTATACAAAATTTCCAGTATTTACCACTGTTAGGTTTATCATCCGTGCCTTCGAGACACTTTCCAAGGTTAGGATAGTTTTTGCAACATTTGGATGTGCTCACTTCATTGCAATCTGAATGAAACCCACATCACATGCATTAGTAATTCGTTAAGAGTCAGCAGCACTGTCAAATACATAAGTATTGTCAACATGTTTATTTTTAATGTCCGACTAAGTGAATAATATCTTAAACTCTCTTGAACTAGCTTAGACGTAAAAAAATGTGTTTCATAAAAAGAGAGAATAAAAGAGTAGATCTAAACGGAATAATTTACACATCCACAGTAGAAGGGTGAGGAAAAATGCGCATGAGACAACTTTTTTTTGGTCCATTCCTTCCTTTCAAATTTTTCTTGAATTATGTTTGATGTTTGTGTAGCGAAGCTCACCTTGGCACTTGTTTATATACGTGGATGGATTGGTTTCAATAACTTAAATTGCAACAATCAATAAAAGTGATAACGTGGGATCTCGTAAATGGAAAAAAGAGGGGGGAAAATCTAACTTACTAATAATCGCAAACCAACAATTATAGCTTACACATCCAATGAGTTGGCTAACAAATACTTCTTTTCTATACATGCCCTTACACATCCAATGCCCTTTTCTATACATCCAAGGAAAAATCATCTTCGAAAAGGTGATGATTTTGGTTCTTGAATAGCTTCGAAATGAAGTTTTTTATACCGATTTTTTAATATGATGGTGTGAGCTACAAAAAAATGGCGGGCTCTTTATCCAACCCACCAGATTTTTCCTTATGCATGCTAGTTGAGAATTGAGCAGAATGCAACGATTAACCTGCGAAATTTGTGCTCCTTTCTTTATTTTTAATTTCAAAGAAAATACTCATGCTTGTACCACAAGTTAAATAGAAATAGATAATTAATTCAATAATGAAAGAGTAGGCTTAGTTTGCAAATTGATAAAATTTATTTTATTTCTAAATCATCAATTGCTTTAAGAATGCCGTAAGCATATGCTCTCAATTGCTTACGGCATTCTTAAAGCAAAATATGCTTCGAGTATTTTTTGCAAATGCCTTTGCATGTGCAATTGCTTACGAAGGACTTATGAATCGTTTCTCTAGTGAACATAATTAATATAATTGTCATTAACGTCTTGTTGTTAATTGTTCTCTTTAATGGTATTAGGCGTCAATTTTTAAAGTACACATTGAATTTTTCAAATCACATTGTAGAATTATTGGCTCACTTCTTGACAAAACATCTATATATTGAATATTTGGTTATCATAACATGGCACTGATTACCTTTGTAATACAACAACTGGGAAAAATTCTCAATCGCATTTCATTATCTAGAAACTTTATATTCTTGTTATATTATACACTTTATTTATAATACACTCGCAAGCACTATATGTGAACATCAACACAGACAACGACACTTCTGATGATGCCTAAGCAATTGACATTTGGCTCCCCTTACATTCAATGATGCAAAATTTCCAACATTTACCAGTGTTACATTTATCATTTTTGAGTGCTGGAGAACTTATATATATAAAGACAGTGGCGGACCTAGACAACTAAATTAGGGGGGGCTTGGTTCAAAAAAATTTATTTAATTTGGTTTTTTTAAATATTCACTCGAATATATTTTAAGTCTTATAAACTCAAGTTTCATTACTTTCTTTTAAATTTTAAATAATAATTGAATAAATTATTTATTTTACATGCGTGAAAGTATCCATTTTCTAAGTAATTTTCATAAAATGTATCTTTTTTAAAGTAATTTTCATAAAATATTAAAAAAACCAAAATAATGTGGCTATAAGGATTTAAGCCAAGACACCATCAAATAATACTTTTACTACTACACTACAAGTCTTTAATAATGTAAAAAATGTGTCCAAATCCTTATTATTTAACTCATTCAGAATGGGCTTGGGGTACATTTTGAAAGAAAATTTAATGGCCCAGGAAGCCCCTCCTGGGCCTTAACTGGGTCTGCCCATGCATAAAGGATAAAATCATTATTTTGCTTTCCAAGTCTCACTAATATTTCTACTTTTATGTATTTAAGTCCTTTAAACTGTCATTATGTGTGTTTCGTTATAATTGAAGTATTTTATGTATTTCAGGAGTGCTTTGGTTATTTCACGATTAATAAGAAATCGAACATAAAAAAAGATAGTCTTTTTTAGCTCAGAATAGCTAAAACCCTAGTAATGGTATAAAGGACAAAATTATAATTTTAGAATTTTGGTGAGACCCAGCTAACGTGGCATTGACTGATGACATGGTAGCATCCTATTAGGTTGACTAATGACATGATAGCATCTTATTGGACTGAGAAATGGCCTTACAATACATGCAATATACTGAATCAATGCTAGTTGACTTTTGCATTGACTAATAATGTGTCAGCATATTCTTAGACCAAATAACACACATACGTTACATGCAATTCATCGAATAGCAGCCTAGTGATGTTTTTCATCCAATCAGAGCTTGGAGCGTGGTGTAATCTTGAACGTCCTAGTTATTTTCATCCTATGCCCATGACCCGCTGTATCTATAAATAGAGAACTTCCCCTAATTTGACAGCTCTAAATCCAAATTTAGGCACCATTCTATGTAATTCTCACTCTGTCTTGTGTTTTTACATATTTTTACTAATATTATCATTTTATCCCTAGTTCAATATTAGTGGCTAATTTAATTTCAAACTTAAGTTGAAGGTGAAGCTTTAACATGATCTATGGGCTTAATTTGGTAATTTTATTCACCCTCTCTCTTTGATTTGTGTTGATTGTTTTGACTCATTATTGATAAACAGTAACAATTTTGTCTAGATTTTACACAGTGTAGCAACTCTCTAGTGCAAAATCATTACCGTTTGACACAATGAGCACTTTACACTATATTTATTAGCGAGAAACTCTCATCTAGTATTAATGGTTCATCTTGAATCAGTGTTAACAGAGAATGCATGTAAGTTATTTAGTGGACGTCTTGCCACATTGTCAACAATAGGATTATTATCACCTGGCACAACATGTACTTGACACCGCATTTATCATAAGATTGTTTCCCCTAGCACAATAAGTGCTTGATACCATATTTACCAGAACGATAACTATGAGGAGTGGAAATACCCCTTTATAAATTAATTGGAACTAAAAAAGAATATTAAGCCCATGGTGAAGTGCTAAGTGTGGATCCAAAGACTCAAGTGTTTCATTTGAATTATTTCAACTTTAATTTATTGCTGCATTTATTAAAAGAGAATCAACAAGACATTACTAATGAATTATGTTCAATAGAGAATAGTTATCAACAATACCAATTGATTTCAACATATGAAATTTTGGTTCAACATAGTTTGATTCAAAAGCAAAGAGCTCATCTTCTTCAACTAGATTATAATATTGAGATTTCATCACTTGTGGATCAAATAAGGGAATGGTAAAGCATGTTTTTTCTCAAAAGACATCCACATTCTTCACAATCAAGTCAAAAACTAACTTGCCAAAATTAAAAGAAACTCCCGCTCTAATTAGGTGAAATATAACTTTTCATGGGATGAAATTGTGTGCTCTAATCCAATGTAAAGCTTGATACATAGGAGCAAGCTTTGGAACCAAAAGGTCTTTAGGCCAAGCAAAATACCTTCCTAATAATTAAGTGGCAGTCTCAGTCATATCAATAGTATTTATTCATTTATTTCCAAATATCCGCATAATCAATATCCTCAAGCACATAATGTGGGATTACATATCAAAGAGTTTAAAATAAAGATGATTGCTATATTAGCAAGTAGTTCAAGTATTTATGCAAAGATGGACTCTTTCAGAAGTATATCCTAATACTCCTAGATGGACAAAACAAATAAATGAACCGATTTCAAATTGAATCTTAAATGAATTGGGTCAATATTCTACTAATTTGAATTTGATTCTTTCATTAAACGAATCGAAATCTTAGGATTCGGATTCGATTCATTTATTAAACGAATTTTCAGTTTGATTCGTTTAATTTATTTAGTAGAATTAAAAAAAGAATTGAATTGAATCTAGATTCATTTATTATTCATTTGTCCCATAATAAATGAATCCATAACAAATCTAATTGAATATTAATTCGTTTACAAAACATAATTAAAAAATTTAAGTAAAATAAAATATTAAAAAACCACAAATTTAACATCCTAGAAAATACAAATAATCCAAAACATATTTTAAAATTAAATTAATCAATCATCCAAAAAAACCCTAACTTGCCACCACAGCCTCATGTTGCTTTGGCTCAAAAAAACTATAGCAACCATCCTTTGGCACGTACAGCAGCAGTCGTCACGTTTCCTCACGATGGTGCTGGCTCACCCATTACATCCAACTTTACCCAGCTGCTCTTGGCCGCCGCGTGTGGTGGCCTTGCTCTGTCAGCCGTGCCGGCCCACCATGATATCCTGTAGTCTCGGCCGACAACCCTCACCAATCTCCATGCGTCGCATGCAGCCTCGGACTCTCAGCCACGTGCCGTGCATGATCACATGCACCCAGGCTCTCTTTCTCACACACAACCTGCCTCTGGCACCATGCACCAGTCGGTTGCCCCTGACGGACCCACCCGTAACTTGTTGACAGCCACCACCAACTCCCATGCACCCCATGCGACCCATGCAGCCTTGGCTCCACCCTCACACTCCGGGCCTAGCCACTCTCATGCACCACCCGTACCCCATGGCTCCACTTCCCATGCTCACCACGGATCAGGCCATGTGCACCAACCCCCTAACTCTTCCAGCCAGCCTTCTTCTAGTACACATGTTATTACTGAGGTTACCCCTGTAACTTCTAACCCTCCTCGGCCTACTACTCTCAACCCCTCCAGCCGTAACACTACACTTATACCTAAGCCCTCTTATGCCTCAAGTTCCAGTTAAACCGGTTGAGCTGCATCGTGGTGAGCCGGCAGTCTATTTCTCGGGGGATGAAATTAAAGCTATGGCTGAACCTTTCAAACTAGCGCTAGTTGGTAAGTTTTCTTTTGCCCGTCCCCCTACGAACGTTATTCAAAAATTTTTTATTTCTCTAGGATTGAAAGGGAGTTATCAGGTGTCCTTATTAGATACTAGACATGTATTGATTAAATTATCCCTGGAGGAAGACTATTCACGTATTTGGCTCAGGTAGACTTGGTGCGTTAATGGTCGGGGAATGCGTATTTTTAAGTGGAGTATTGATTTTCGTTGTTCAGTGCAGTCTCTCATAGTGCCTGTTTGGGTATCATTACCGTATCCGCCTGTCCACTTTATCCACTGTAAGTCGGCCTTATTTTCCATTGCTACTGCCATTGGTACCCCATTGCGTGTTGATCACGCCACGGCCTCGGTCAATAGGCCTTCGGTGGCTAGAGTGCTTGTGGAGTATGATGTTTCGGGGTCTTTGCTGCCACGTATTTGGATTGGTGAGGGGGATACTGGTTTCTGACAGGATGTAGTTTTTGAGCGGGTCCCTGCGTACTGCTTATCGTGTAAACACTTGAGTCATTCTGCTGACTCATGTTATGTTGCTAATCCTGGGCTTTGTAAGCCTAATTAATCTGTTGGTGAGCCCAAGGACACTGCACCCCGAGATAAGGGCAAATTACCAATTTCGGAACCTATTGTTCAGTCTCAAGTGGCTTGTGCTTCCCAATATGTCTTGTTGCTGATCATCAGCCTTAGATGTCTTCTTTACAGCCTTGTGTGGATCAGGGGCAGACTTTGGGATCTATTTTGGTTCCCCCTGTTTCGGTGCGTACTGCTGCTGTTCATGTTGATTCAGGGTTGAGAGTTTCTATAAGTGAGCAGATTCGGCCTTCTGGTTCGGGTGTTCCAAATAGCCACCCGTTGGTGCTGACTTGAGTGGTCCAGCTCGTTGCCCGCTGTCAATGGATGATTATTTTCAGGTTGCTAATCCTCCTGTTTTGGATGATCCCGGTGCTTTGAGGGTTTCTGCATGCTCTACTTTTTTCAGGACTGTAGTGGATGATATTTGCTCCATGGTTGTGGGTTTTCCTTCCCATCCTACAAATATCTCTTTTCAATCGGATGAGGAGTTTAGCTCCGATGAAAATCCTATAGCTGATGAGTATTTTGTGTCTGAGCCTAAGGGTACAAGTGGGCGTGATCTTGATCCTGACTTCAGTGTTGCTGGCCCGCAGTCCTCTAGTTTTAGGAAATGTTTCAAATTAGTCACTGGTCGTAAGTATCGTAAGCGGTTTTCTGGGTGCTTACATTAATTAATTCTCTTTTACTTCTCAGTTGCTCTGTTTTTGTTTTTGTTTTGTTTTTTTGTTCACTTTCCCTTTGTTGGTTGTTTTCATTCCTTTGCTTGGAGGTTTTGGTCTATGTCCCCCTCCATATGTAATTTTATTTTTTAGTTCAATAATCTACAAGTAAGACGGTCCCACCAAACCCCTCACCTTTGGGTGGTTTTTCATTAAAAAAAAAAAAAAACTCTCCACCATTTTTTTTCCTTTGCTTGATCATGTCTTCTTCATAAACCTCATTAACCCAATACTTGAAAAAAACGAAATTGGTTTATAATCCAAAAGGAGCTCACTTTCTTGCTCAAATCTTGTTCATTTTCATGATTTTTTTTTTTGTGAGTAGTGCCATTTTAACAACCTGCGTTTACCCAGAAAAAAACTTGATAGAATTGGGAAGCTGGGAAAAATTAAAATAAGCCCATACCTCAAAAAAAAAAAAAAAAAGGAATAAGAGCTTACCATTAGGTGAGATGGCGCTAGCTTCTCTAAACAACAACAAAAAAAAAAGAAATTGCAGACACAACAAAAAGAAATTGCCATGAAGAGTAGAGACCAAGAGAAAAAAAGAGGGCTAAAAAAAGAGAAAGAGAGAGTGAAAATGATAAGGCAAAAAAATTAGGGCCAGCTCTACCATAATTTTTGTTTTCACTTATATATTTTATCTTATCATCATTGATAATTATTAAATTAACCTATAGATTTAAAAATTTGTAATAAAAATTTGAGGATAAATAAGTAATTTAATTAAATAAATTTTAAATGAATAGACCGTATTCAATTCGTTTATTATCCATTTATTAATTAAATCATAAACAAATAAATGAATAAATATCCTTAAACCTGGATTCAATTCATTTATTTAGTAAAATCGAATCGAATTCACCCATTTATTAAACAAATCAATTTTTTAAAACCCAAACCTATTTAATTCGCATCAAATCAAATAAAGTAAACGAATCATGACCAGATTGCAATGCCCTACTCCTCTACTATGGTTTGGGGGAAATATTACACCTATTAAAGGAAAGTACTTTACACATTGATGATAACAAAGTTATATCATATTTTATACTAGAAAGGTAGCCAAAGCAAAAGAAAGAAGAATTCTTATCTGAGTCGAATTTTATATACTCATAGAGTTTTAGTCTTCTTGTGTTCAATACATATGATCCTTCATCAGACATTATTTGGAGATACTTTGGCCCCTTTGGGATGAAAGGGTCGTTTTTTGTGTTGAAGAGATCTTAAAAAAGTAGCAAGCACATTTGAAGATGAGTGGTGCTCGTCAAGTAAGTTCGAATAGGTTAATTCAACTAGGTGGTGATAAAAATAAGGAGTCTGAAATTGTATAAGAATACAATAGGTTATAATCTTTCACTGCTTAACAAATTACTTAATGTTTGGGTGTAGTCCCATAGATGTAGAATTATAATCCAAACCACATAAAAATTTTATGTATGCTTTACTTTCCAAGATTAATATTTTTAGCATGTTTGATTATATGGGTAACAATGAACATTCACCAATATAGTAAACATTACAATTCAGCGTCGATGATCATTTACTATACTGGTGAACATACGCAATCAATATTGGTAAACATATATTGTGAATAGTATCATAAACTTTCACTATAAAGTTTCACTGTGATCATTTCTTTGACGAATAGAATTCACATAATTAATATTAACACCCTACTAATAACTATTTTCTTTTATGTTATTATTAACTATTGGTGTCAATTTTCATTGTACATATTGAGGTATTCCAAATCATCAAGTAGAATTATTCTTCATTTACTTATTCAGAGAACATTCATATATTGAATATTTGGTTATCACAAAATGGCATATATTAATTTTGCAATACAATGATTAAGTAATATTTAATTGCATTTCATTATCAGGAAACTTTTATTCTCGATGCATCATACATTTTAGTTACAATTTGTACGAAGCAATGTACATGAACATCAACATAGACAATGAAATTTATGCCGACAGCCAAGCAATTGGCATTCTGCTCCCCTACATTCGATGCTACAAATTTTCAGTATTTACCAATGTTAGGTTGATCATCTGCGCATCGGATACACTTTCCAAGGTTAGCATAGTTTTTGCAGCACATAGAATTGCTCACTTCATTGCAATCTGAATAAAACTCATAATATACGCATTCGTAATTCATTAGGAGCCATCATAATTGTAAAACGTATAATCATTTTTAACAACTATATTCTTAATGGCGAAATGAAAGAATGATATCTAAATCTCTCTTTAACAAGTTTGGACGTAGAAAACTTACTTCATGAAAGGGGAGAAAAAGGTGGATATAAACATAAAACTTACACATGCATATAAGAAGGGTGAGGAAAACTGTGCATGAGAAAAAAAAGTGCAATTACTTCTTTTCAAATTTTTCTTGAATTATGTTTTATGTTTGTGTCATGGTAAGCCCACACTAGCATTTATTTATATTTGCAGATAGATTGGTGATAGTAACTTAAATTACACCAATCAACTGAAGTGATAACATGAACTTTCATAAATAGAAAAAGAAACTAACTTATTAGAAATCTCAAACCAATAGTTATAGCTTGCACTTATTCACCAATGAATCGAAAAGCAAAAACTTGTTTGTTGTGCACACATCTATTATTCTTTTTTTTTTTCTGTAACTTTTTCTTGTGATCTTGAAATGTTGACAGGAGGATTGTTGTTACCATTCCTGTATCACCCTTACTCTGTAGATGCCATTACTGCATAAAAGAATTCAAGTTTTTGAAATTGTTATAATTATCTGCTCCAACTTTGACCTTTTAGAATTCTTATCAGAAAAAAGGTAAAAAGAAAAAACTTTTGACCTTTTAGAACTGTGTAGAACATGATTATTTGATGGCAGGTTGTAGTTGAACTGGAGTAAAATAATTCGTTTGTTGTATTATGGGTACATCAGGACTGTAGACTAAATGTTGTTTGTTCTTGTCATCATGCTTTGACTGAGCAATTGGTATGCTATTGTTGATCTAGAATTATTACTTAACTCTTAAATCTTAAATATTGCAGTCTGTTGGCCGTCGTGTCAGTTGTCAGATAATCAGTAAGGAGGTGTTGGCTTCTTATTCAAGTGCCCCTCGTGGCAATGAACACTTAAGAGTTTGTTTGTTTATTATTACTGTTTTATATCTGTCTCCCTTGCTTTTATTCAATGTCTCACTTCTGTCTAATTGGAAGCTATAAAAGGTGGAGCCAAATGCAAATTTTCTACCTGCAGGCTATTTTCAATTTTGTTTTGGTTTTCTCTTATTGCTGTTTTCTTAAACTGAAGACGTTCATCAGATGAATTTCTTTCTGTTTTTATTTGTGCTGTTAATAATTGCCAAAGAGCAGGATTATAATAAATATGATTATGTTTGGCAAAGGAACAAATCTGCAGAATCAACTCTGGTTATTTTAACGATCAAATATGAAACTCTTTCTATTGGTACTACTTGCACTAAACAGTAGGGTAATCCATTTTATTTTATTCCATGAGCCAGTGCTCTATCATATTATTGTTATTTTTTTGTAACGAAGCATTAAATTATGAAACTGAGCACAACGAAGTTCTTATAATGTTGAAGTGTGAACCAAAAACAGAGTTTCAAAGCAAATGACACTGTCAGTTGAGTCAGCAAGTGATAGACAACATGTCAGTTGAAAGCCTTTTATCACACGTATGAAATGTAACTAATGTCATATGTGTGCGGTTAGTAAATCATATGTACTCCACATGACATAATTAATATCTTATAAGCTTGAAACGACAAGACTAAATGTCATTTAACTCACTTGTATCTCTCACATGTCTTGCACGTGGAAAAAGCTGTTAAAGATAGTTTAGGGCAACAAAATTCTGGGTTGATTACAACAAACCCAGAATGCAAGCTGGCCTCTAAATGACCTTGCTGGATCTTTCTAGACTTGTACATAAGGTCTTATTGCTTGTAATTTGGTTCATTCGATTCCTTACAATTCTCTATGTAAGTTTGTAGTCGATTTAAATTAATAATAAAAGCCATACCTCTATGACTCGAGGACGTAAACGACATTAGCTGAACCTCTATAAACTTGTTTGAGACCTCACTCAGACCAAAATTTCACGAAGGCAGTAACAAATGACTTGAAAATGGCCACAAGTGGGTTGGTTTCCCTTGCAGCAGAATTCCTCGATGCTTTTTCCCATGCTTCACTGCCCAAATGTGAAAAGAAATAAGATTGGCGATCTGAAATTAAATAAGATTGGCGATCTGAAATATAGTCCAATAAAAAAAAAAAAAAAAAAAAAAACCTCTATAAACTTGTTTGCTCTGTCTTTAATCTTCATCTCTGATGTTTTCAGTTTTGATTAAGCTTTAATTGATTTGTAATCTACTCTTGTCCTTTAATCAATGCGTGGCAATAATTCTTAGGTCATAGATCTGATTTATTCTGATCTTGGTTTAACATATTCATGTAGGACGTTAATTTAGCTTAATTTAGGTTTTTAAGTTCTAAGGATTTCTATTTTAATTGGAGTCTATTATAGTATGTGATTTAGTATTTTATTTCTATTAGAATTTTGATTTAGTTTTCGTTTTTCAGTTAATTGATGGAAGTAAGTTTCTTCTATTATAAATAGAGAGGCCTTTTAATTATGTTCATAACTTAAAATTCAATTATTCAATAAAACTCCTCTTTTATAATTTCCTCTGGGATTATCTATCAAAAATCTTTCTTGTAGAGTCGTTTGGATTAAAGCGTCATCTAATCTCGCTTAACGAGTTATTAAAAATCTCATTGAATCATTTGAGTTAGAATAATATCTAATCACGCTTTAATTAGAGTGTAAGTTAATCGTATTAGCTTGGTTCAGTACTAGAACGATATCTAGTATTCCCTACCCAATCAATTTTGCTTTTGCTACGCCGCTCCATCACATATAATATGAATGGAATGATGCATAGAAAGTTCTTCCGTATTTGTAACTCGTTCTAGATTACTTTATATTTCTAAAAGAAAACATTGGGTGTATAATATATATCCACCGATGAATTGATAAACGAAAACTTCTTTCTTATAAACACAAATATCGATTTATTGCTATTGTTGTTCTATGAAGAACTATTAAATTACAAAACTAAGCTTGGTGAAGTTCCTATAATATGAGTGATATGATGCATAGGAAGTTCTTTCATTTTTATAAATCATTCTGGACTACTTTATATTTCTTTAAAAAAAAAATTGAGTGCATAAGAACAAAATACATACATGTATGCATACATATACATACATACATACATACATATATCCACACACACACACAAACATATATATATTAGTGTTAATTTGATCTAGAATCCTAGACTTTATTAAAATCTGAAAAAACTATTAAATCATGTGATTTAATTGCTTTTACGATTACTACACTATTAAACCGCACGATTTAATCACTTTCTCAGACTTTAACAAATTTAAGATCCTGAATTGAAACATCCCTTTATGAATTTAGGCAAAAATGATATCCTTACTTAACATTTATTAAATCCTACTTGTTGTGAATATGTGAATCTTATTATTGTCAAAAGAAATTTGATAACAAAATGAATTAACAAATCATAATGTTGTCGTTGTCTCTAATAAATTATCTAATATAAAATAAGCCATTTGTAAAGAAAAAAGTATTTTAAGTGACAAAAAGTAATATAACGTCCATATATTTCTAATAATAGACAAACTACTAGGCCTACACGATCAAGCTGCTAGGTAACATCCAAATCCTAACTTGATTTTCAATCGTAATAGTAACATAGACTTGAAGAGTTCTTATGGTCTTCTTTTTAACAATATACTTCATTTGCGTCTCATGTAAAATCGTTGTTGAAATTGGTGTTGCATTTTTTTTTTCTTATTTCTCTTGATCAAGTTTTCTAAAAATTTTAACCTGATTTCCTTGCTTCTCAAAGAGTCGACATTTTATTCCAAAATAAATTATGACACTATTATAGTAAAACGTCCCCATAGTGATACTCTATATAAGAATAACTTCTATTTAATCATAAAAAATCATGATCCCAATTTAAACCAGTTATATATAATAATAAACTCCACATTATAATAAGTAATAATTTTTTTGAATCTCCTCTTACGAAACTTACCTCCACATAGTAATAATTATTTGTATATTGCAAAACATATATGCTAGTTTTTTGAAATTTTGTCTATCTCTATTATTAGTGTCTATATATTAGATTTGACACGCTCTATTAATTAATTATTAATGCAGTGCATATTTTATCTTTATATCACTTAGACTAAGGATAATTAAGTCAAAATAATAATTTTTATAGTTGCACCCCTATTAAATTATAACATTCTTATAGTAAAAAAATAAGTTTAGTCCTAACATTATGACTACATAAAAATTTTACTATATAAAAAAAAAAACAATAATGAAATGAGATAGAAGAGTCCAAATCTGACATTTCAACTAGAATATGAAAATTGTACTGATTTCTTAAAATCTGTAAATCGACTTGAGATTGTAATTCAATACCTCAACTTTAAAATTTGGCAAAAATACGAGAACCTCATCATTGAAAAAGCGATAATTTTGGTTCCTTAAGTCAAAAGCTTCGAAACAAACTATTATAAGCTGAATCCTGAATCCGAAGCGAGGCGTTATAAGGTCAACTCGAAGACAAATGAATGGTCTGCTCATCATGCACAACACTCACCAGATTATTCTTTATACATGCTAGTTGAAAGTTGAGCTAGTGACAATGATTAATGTAACTTCAAAGTCGCTCATCTTTCTTTTCGATAATTAAATTCACAAATCTACTCGCGCTTATATCACGAGGTTAATTAGAAAAAGGATAATTAACAAAATATTAGGTTTTGTTTGAAAAATAACAATTTTTTTTAATTTACAAATCATCTAATCGCTTTAAGAATGATGTAAGCATGTACTCTCAATGCTAGATTGAAAATATGCTCAGAGTATTTTCTGTGAATACCTTTGCATATATAATTACTTATAAAAGACTTAGGTCGTTTCTTTGACGAATAGAATTGACATATTTAGTGTTGCTTTTTTTTTATTTTTCCTTATTCCTCTTGCTCAATTTTTCTTAAATATTTAACATGATTTTCTTGTTTTGCAAAGAGTCGGCAAATTACTATAAGAAAAATTATTACATTATTATAAAAAAAAAAAATGACATTGAAATGAGGTAAAAGAGTCCAAATTCAACACATTTGCACTAGAATACAAAGATCGTAATTGGGTAATTGGGGGTAAGTGGGAGTTTATAATAGTTTAGGGGTATTTTGAGAATAACTAAATTATTAGGGGTATACTAAAATTAACCATAAATACTTTTCCTCCTAGGTTTTAGAAACAAAAACGCTACGATTTTGTTTAAAAGTTAACAAATTTTATTTTATTTTCAGATCATGTAATCACTTTAAGAATGAGATTATGTAACGCGTACTATCAATGCTACATTAAAAATATAACTACTTTTGCTATGTTTTTAATCCAATCATACAACTCAGATTAAACTAGGCCAAAAACCTAAATCACCCAATCAAAATTCAAACAAACTAACCCTAATCAAGAATTGAACCAAAGAACAGCAAGAACAGAAGTAAAACTCCGAACCAAAGAACCTCAACTTTTCAAAGTTGTAGAAAAAAAATGAAAAACATTATGAAATAAGCTTACAGAATTTACCGGACCAAATACTATTTTAGTTAAAAAGTTATAAAAGAAGTTATATTGGTTTCAAGTTGATCAAAAATTGACGGTGGTATCAGATTCTTTTGGGCTTAAGAACACAAATAAAAAGCCCAAACTATAAAAAACAACAGCAGCAGAGAGAGAGAAACGCATACAGTAGAAAGAAAAATGGAGGCTGAATTGAAAGATATGATCGACGATCTCGAATCTCTGAAGCGATCGTTACCTGATTCTTCTCTTCACGCTTCAATCAATAAGGTAATTTCAATATATCAATTTGGATCTACCGTTCCTTACTTTTTAAATTTTTTTTTAACACTGTAATGCACAATTATGAGCTGAATTTGATTCACGATCAATATGTATTCATCAACTGATTATTCCGTTCGTATAGTTTGCTGTCAATTTTAATCTATCTTGCGTTATGTAAAATTCGAAATTGAATATTTTAGTTTTAAAAATAAACAAATAATTAATAACATTTATAGCAGATTTCGTTTTTTTGGTTCTTTAAGTTATAAGAAGGGCTGATTAACATGATTTTCATGTGTTTTGCAGCTGGAATTGCGTGTCGAAAATCTCACAAAGATGGCAATGTCTGCAACTGTTCGGCGTTCAAAAGTCAAGGTTTTTGTCTGTTAAATCACTGTATTGTTTTTTTTTTTCTTTTCTTTTTTGACTGTTTGTATGATGGTTGGAAGAAGTTTATATTCTGAGACGTGTAGACTGATGTTGGTGGCAGGATATGAGTTCTGAAGTGGTGGATAGCAATCCCTACAGTAGGCTTATGGCACTTCAAAGAATGGGTATTGTGGAGAACTATGAGCTAATACGGGAGTTCTCGGTTGCCATAGTTGTCTGTATTTATCTCCTCTTCCTTCTTAGCTCATTTTTTACTTCAATTCATGATACATTTTGTTGCATTTGCAATTTTTTTTTTTTTTGAGTTTCCTGTTCCATGGTTATGCTGTACTTCATAATGTGTTGTCTGCTGAATTCTCATGTACTTACTATTGGTAATCTTCATGAAATTATAGGGGGTTGGTGGTGTTGGGAGTGTTGCAGCTGAAATGCTCACAAGGTGTGGCATAGGCCGTCTTTTGTTGTATGATTATGACAAAGTGGAGTTAGCCAATATGAATAGGCTATTTTTCCGTCCAGAGCAGGTTTTGATTCACATATTTTTTCATACTCCCATATACTGTGTATTTAAAGCTATTGTCAATACTGTCATTGTGCAGACCAGAAATTATTTATTTTTACTTATATGACAATCTTGGGTTAATCAGTTAATTTGATTACATTTCTAGGTTGGTATGACAAAAACCGATGCAGCTGTCCAGACCCTTGCAGACATAAATCCTGATGTTGTTCTTGAGGTAATATTTTGACAGTAATTTTATTTTTTGCTGTTTCAACAGTCTTGAAAATTGATAATTTTCTAGAGTTTTAGTCCTCTATAATTTGGGGGATTAGCGACTGTTTGTCTTCTTGATGGTCGCTTGGTTTCAGTAATTCATTGGTGTTTATGAGAAATAAATGTGTGGACTATTTCCTGTAACGCATTGAGACAGAAGCTTTTAGGTGGGGAGAGGATTGCATATAAATGTACCCCTAGATATAGATTCAGCGTGTGTAAATAGGAGAGTGAACTAGGAAAAATGTTTTATATTAATACACTTGTTTTTAGTCCTTGAAAGCTTATCTGAAATCTTTTCCTGTGTACAAAGATTGTTCAATGCTATAATCTAGTTATGCACTTATGCTGACTAGTTCATTTTGTTTTTAGAGCTTCACCCTAAACATTACGACTGTGCAAGGGTTTGAAACCTTTATGTCAAGTTTAAGAAACAAAACATTTCGCCCCAGTAAAGAAGGTAGCGGAGTGGATCTGGTTTTAAGCTGCGTAGATAACTATGAAGCAAGAATGGCTGTAAACCAGGTAAGGATGCTTGGTGTTTGATTATATTTAGAATTTTAGACGTTCTTAGTTTTTGTAATAGTTTTTGTATCTGATATTGTTATGGATGCGCAGGCTTGCAATGAGTTGAATCAAACATGGATGGAGTCTGGTAAGCAAAGTAGTTCTTGCATCTTTTTTCTTTAATTTTATTGCTTGTGAAGTTGCTGCCTCTTGCATGTGTGTATGCGCGTCTGTTAACTATCTTAAAGTTTTGCTGATGGGCAAACATGATGTTTGGAAAAGACAAGCCTTGATATTTTCTTCTGAAATGATTTATACATAGATTTCTTTGTACAATCACTCTATTAAAATTGCTGGATTACAGTGCTTGATTTTACTGCATGATGTTAGTACACGTGGAGTGCATAGTATAAGATTCATTCAGTGAATATAGCTTGGGGTATCAGAATATCTGGAAGTCTATCACAATCTGTTAAGCTGATGCATTACAGCTAGACTTATTGGCAACTGAACTTTGAACTGAACTGAACTTATGATACTGGCAATTATAACATTTGGTTCAGTTATTGAGAATTTTATCCAAATTTTTATGGTGGTGTATCTGCATGTCGGTAGTTGATTTTTTTCTTCTTCTCATTCTAGTTATTTGGAGTTTAATGATCTTTTACATTTAGGTTTTCTTTGTAAAAGGTGAATTTTCTTGTATGCATAATTTGTACTCGGCTTGTACCCCTTTGACATATGTTAATGAATTTGATCAATTTACTTACCCGAAAAGGATTCTGAGCAGGTGTATCTGAGGATGCTGTTTCAGGACATATACAGCTGCTAATTCCTGGAGAAACTGCTTGTTTTGCTTGTGCACCTCCCTTGGTACCTTTTTTTTCCCCCCTCTTTATTAAACAGAATGTTGGAGCGTGGAGGAAATTTTGATTTTCTATCAATAAACCTTTTTTTGGTTGAGAAATGTCCAATGCCTGTATATATTGTGTGATTGTTGCACTAAATCATATGAGTTCCAAAACTGTAAAATGGACATCTTCTGTAATCAGGAACGTGAAATAAAAACATGGGATTTTACTCTTTTTTACAGGTTGTAGCATCTGGAGTCGATGAACGAACACTCAAGCGTGAGGGAGTGTGTGCTGCATCTTTGCCTACTACCATGGTAATTTTTACATTCTTCCACCTTCTTTGGCTGCTTTCTTCTGTGTAGGAATCTACACTGTTGTGACTGGGTGTGGGTGGGTTATTTTAAGCAACCAGACTATTCTAATTTTTTGATTATTTACAATTGAAAGTATCTGTAATAATGTTAATGTTTTTCCAGAATTACGTTTTGATCAAATTAGTAATGTTACTAACATACTATGTCCTTATTATCTCATGACTTGTGTTGAGTTTTTCAGGGAGTTGTTGCTGGGCTACTAGTTCAAAATACACTTAAATATTTGCTAAAATTTGGTCAAGTTTCCCCGTACTTGGTAAGTCCTACATTCTTTACGCATCTATACCAGAAGCCTTTCCCAATTCCTCTTGCAGTTGGTTTAATGGCCATGTATGTTATACATGGTCCACAAAATAGTAACTATATATTAATTATCCCTATTTTCGTAAATTTTAGCTTTATTTCTTGTTGACAGGGATACAATTCTCTTAAAGATTATTTTCCAGCAATGGCAATGAAGCCAAATCCCCAATGCTCAAATGCTGCATGTCTGGAACGACAGGTATCATAAGCAAATGAAGCATTGATTTACCAGGGGTTGATCTTATAAATCTACATAGTCAGGTCATTTGATTTCTGCGTATCTAAAAGAAATGTAATTTTCATTGCAGAAAGAATATATTCTGGCAAAGCCAGCAAGGGATGCTGCAGCTCAAGCCAAGATGGAGGCTGAAGTATCATCAGCTACGGAATGTTCTCTTCATGCTGATAATGAATGGAACATAAGGTATAGCTTTATAAATATTAACTTCCCAACTTATGCAAGTTGGAAAATTAACATGTCTTTTCTTTGCTGATACATCTGGAGCCCATATAAATTATGTAAAAGGGGGAAAGGTTGACTTTTTCAATAGGATTGAATTGCACAAACACTTTTTTCTTTTTGGGGGGATGAAACTGCAAGTTTTGTCAAAATATTATCATCTAGTTGACCAGGTTGACTGATGTCTGTTTCTTCAGTGTTGTAGATGATAGCGATCCGGATAGTGTAGAAGCTACAAGTGCCGGTAAGCTTTATTTTTTATCCTCTTAAATGAGTAAAAAAGTGGATGCCTTTGTGGTTTAGGTTTGCCTAGTTGCTTCTGAATTTGGTAATAGCCTTGTAATTTTCACTTAAAAGACACTTTTCCATGGTCTTTCTTAATATCACAAATTCAAATGTAAAAGGTGCTTGGCAGAATCTTTCTTGATCGCCTTTGCTTACATGTAGTAATAGGTCTCTCTCTTTCCCCTTTTTTTTTCTTTTTTCATGTATCAATCAAAAAGGGTGCTTTCTGTGAAAAATTTCAAAACACAAAATCAGTATGGTAAAAGCGGCTGGCATATAACCACGGCCCTACACTGTTGATCAAACCTGTTAATCACTGCTAGCAGAAACTCAATAATAGTTTTCTAGTTAGATTGAAGAATCCAGCACTGATGTCACTTTTGTGGATTTCTAGTTGCTTAAAATATCCAAGAGTATGACTCCCGAGCCTGGTCAGAAGAACTTTTAGATATTCAAAATTAATTCATATAAATAATTGAATAGTATAAATAATTGAATAGTAAGCAAATGCCTATGACATTAAGCTAGCTTTATGTTCCTATGCAAATTTTTGCTTCCAGTTCAGTATTTTCACTGAATTGCAGATACGTGGCTATCAAAATTCAAGTTTATTTTCTTTTGTTTGCTCAGCAACCTCAAAGAGCACGTCTGTTAATCTATCAGTTGGCCACCTTTCCTAACCTGTCCTTTTTATTCAGATGCCCTTCCGGAAGGTCTTACTCGCGAGCTACCAAACGCAGATGACTTTAAAAAGTCTCCAGCTCCTGAACCAACAGATACTTCAGTTGATGACCTAGATCTTCTCCGAAAGCAACTTGAAGCCCTCAATGCCGATTGACATTGTATTCTAGCCCATTTCAAGAATTCCAGGTTTTCAATTCAATATAATCAAGGGCATGCAATCTAACTGTGTTTCAGTGTCTTAACCTTATTTAGGTTTCACCATTTACTTGTACAAATGGGGTTGGCACCATTTACTTGTACAAATGGGGAGTGGCCAACCCCAAATTTTGTGCTTGGTAAAGCATAGAAACTTGCAGCATGTTTCGAGTTTTGATAATTACTTAAATTTCCTTTGTTTTATTTATGCTAGGAAATTATAAAAACCAATCAAAAAAATTCATTCCAATTTATCGTTGAATTAATGAACGGGAAGTAATCACTCCACGTCATCCTGAGATTTATCTACCATGTTACATGAATCAACCTTGTCATCTGCTACAAGTATAGTATGATAACATTGGACCCATTTAAATCATGTAAGCATCACAACTCATTTACTCAATAACTTGAATAATATCTGGGTCTAGGATTTCCAATTAAAAACATAAAATGACAGAAATAAATCTCCAAGCTTTTAAAAGATACGAGTAAGATCTAACTCTTAAAAGAAAATGACACAACAAGGACAAAGTGCGAAATTGAATAATCGGATGCATTTTAGAATTTCTAGGTTTGAAGTGTACTCACGGTTACAGATACACGCGCAACAAATACGGTATATGTTTTAATGAACAGCAAGCTTCGTTAACTCCAGTCATGAAGTAAGAACAGATATCAAGTTAGAATCTACTGCTCCTCGAACTTAATTAAAATTTGTTTCATCTGTGGTTGATGCTTCCTGACCTAGAAGAAGTGTAAACCACGTTGTAAAAATCACATTAATATAAGTTGATGTGTTCAAAATGACTCAGATAGGATAAGTTGGTGAAATTAACACAATTCAAGCATATACATTCATGATCCATGGCAGTCCAGCTTTCACCGCATAATGCCACTGTAGCATGCTACTTAAGATTGATGATAAGACCAACAAATCATTAACTCTGATTATGAATTAAACAGCCACTTCTTTAAAACCAGACCAAGCTGATTATACTCAGGTGTCAAGAAGCTAGAAGATAAGTTTTCCAAGAAAAGCCAATATCAAATTTTTGATAGATCTATTCAGAAAAATGAGCAAGCCTTACTTTAACACCAGCCATTGATAGTAGTTTGTGTGAAGCAATGTAAGCAATGTCTGGATTATTTAGCCGCTTCTCCACAAAATAAATGACTTCAGAGACACCAGACTGCAAGACAGAAGTATAGCTAAATCGATACAGCACCAAAGTGTGGACAACAAGGAATAATATGCAAGGGGTCAATTCTGAACAATTTTGCTTTAAAGAACTGCAGACTGTTAATCTTTGAAATAGTGACAAAGAGAATGGACAACAAACCTGAATAATTATCTTGGCACATTCATTGCAAGGGAACATGGTTACATAAAGCCTCTGCAAAGATGTAGTTGAAGTGGTAAGACCATCAAAATGGGGGGGAAAAAATCAACCGAAATAGTTGTGTTCTTACAAAGGAAATTCAAAATACTAGACACGCTAGTGAAAAAAAAAATGACAAGGAATATCTACAACGAACCTGTCCAGCAGCTGATGCGTGGTTCGTGTTTAGTATGGCATTAACTTCAGCATGACAAACATAACTACAGCAGACGATTGAATATATAAGCAACTATACAGAGGAATTGCTAGATCATATAATCATGGAGAATCAAAAGCACGGGAATAGTTATAGAATCTATATTGGTTTATAATGAACGGCTGCTTACTATAGAAAAGTTATAGATGAGATCACAAACCACTGTTGGTTGGTGAGGGCAGTGAAGAGGATTTTATCAGTGAGCTAAAGAGAGATCGTTGTATCATTCTAATAAGCATTAGAAGATTGAAAATCAGAAGTGGAGAGATCAGAGCAGAAGACTTACGGATATTTTGTCTCCAAAGGATCCCCTGTTTTGGATTTCTGAAACAGAAGGGACAATTTTGCAGTTAGCAATTTCTAACTGAAGAGGAGTATTTTAATTCCATAACTACACTTGGAACTCGTTTACTATAAAATACCGACCTTTGCCCATGGAAGTTTGTCATCTGAACAACCCCTTGGAAACCCATTATAGCCAATGCCTAGCCAAAAGAAAATAATCTGAGTCACACGCCATAACAAATGGGACTACCATTCAATTATCATTAGAAACTATAATATTGCGGAGGGAAAACTGGCGCCAGAGTCAAAGGCAATCAATATATTGGGATTCTTTGAAGGTTTTGCAGGGATTTCACATGCAACTTCCATTATCAATCAATTAACGATAAGTTAAGCTCACAGCACACTCATACAGGTTCAGTAGAAAATTTGCCGTAAAATCTAAAATCCTTCCAAGATGCATAGTGGATAAAAAAGAAAGCAGCTTCACAGCCAAAGGTATCGATGATTGCTACTAGATTTTATTCTAAAGTGTTTTATTTCTGCACAAACCAGCAATCCACTCAAATAACGCCTAGCCCTGAACATGAGAACTCACAAAATAATATGACATAGTTATAAAATGCATTACTCATCATTCTATTCCCCCTTTTGCTTGAAATAAAATGTTGACTTGCCACGCAACAAGAGATGGATAATTTACTAATGATGCCAAGAATTAAAATGCAATTTTTACTGGCAAATGACTCACCAAGAATTATACCATCTTGACTCACCAAGCATGCTCCAACCTACAACACAGTCGAAAGCCCACATCAGTTCCAAAATCAACACTTCAAAAATTGAAATTATAAATTCACAATATGAAATATTAATGGGTAAAACCAAGAATCCACATTAATAGTGAAATAGTGAAAATATGACCTGCCTGTTAGGGTCTTTGGACCTTTCAGCTGATAAAAATGCAATTGCCATAAAATAATCATCCCATGATAAGTATCTGCTCTTAAATCAAATCAAATTAAAAAAAAAACATTTAACAAATTAGTAATCAAACCCAACACTTTTAAAAAAAATAAAATTCGTAAATTTACTTACCCTTTGCGTTTTGATGGATCAAAAGGGCTCCTGGAAGAAACTACGTTGGAAGCTATGAGGCCGTTTTGGGATTGGGATGAATCGATTCGGGAAAGAATCTTTTTAGGGTTAGAGGAGAAGAAGAAACGAAAAGCAACTGCAGAAGCTAAAGCACCAAAGACAGTGGCTGTTGAAACCAGAGTTAGCTCTCGGGAGTTCATAGAGTTTCAAAGCAGCCCGGGAAATATCGAAGAAAATCTGCTGGAAATTTTATTAAATGCCCTCCATTCTTTGAGAAAAATAGCGGGAAATAACGGGGAAAGATATGGAAGTTCGTACACGCAAAGAGCGCGTGGTCCTTATAACTGGCAGCGAAATACACCCCGGGAAAAAACGAGAAGGCAAAAAAAAAAACTTGAATTAAAATTTTGGGCATTACCGGACGCTAGATTCGGAATTGGATAGGATCATACAATATCATATTTAGCTTTGCATTGTATTTACCGTAATACATAATTGGATTATGTTGTAAATTATATTTTTTTCTATTTTTACTCATTCGCCAACATCAGCCAAGATACAAACTAACAATATGAAACATTAGAATGAACAGATCAATGTAAAACAAAGAACGACACCAAACCCCCTGCAGAGAATTGAGACCCTTCTCGTTCTCGTGATTTGTTGGTGACTATTTCCCGTGAGCAGCCAAACAGCTTGTAATGATCAATAAATATCTGAGAAGCAGTAGCTGAATCGCCAAAATTGCTGGTGTCAACTTCTTGCTTCTTATTAAGTGCTTTATGACAATGTCATTTGTCACACTATGTTTCAACTCATACCGATTTATATCCAAATCTTCCCAGACAATAAATGGCTCTCATTTCTTCTGCCTTTTTATAGTATCATCTACACCAAACACAAACTTACCTGTATCCTGGGAAATTTCCTCAAAAAAAGAAAAAAAAATTGCCCATCAAACGCTTTTCTTTCAAAAAATTCATATTGGATATAGCATCAGATGAAAGCTCTATGGCCCGATTGTAAGTTGTAACCACTTAGTTCTATTCTAAATTCGGCAGATGCAGCTGAGTATTATTAGCCCACAAACATTTGGCTAGCTGGTTGGCGAGTTGCAGGAATTTATAAAATACTTCGTGGCAAGCTCTGCGGCCTCCCTAAGATAATTTTTGGCATTTCTCTATTTGAAGAAGAGAAAATCTGAGGGCTGATTGATCCGCTCTTCCGTGCTTCCTTGGAAGATTAACTGTAAATTTATGAACCACCTCGCGACGGCTGCCACATAATTTCCCAATAAGAGTTCCATTCCCTTCTACAGGGACTTATCCATTCCCTTTCTTAGTAATATATACGTACTTGTCATTGTTAGGAAATAATCAATTGATTGTTTAATGGCATAGATTCTTAAGGTGATAGAATTTGTTTTTCTCAAGTAATTTTTTATATGAGGGATTCTCTAATATTGTCTTAGTTTATTGTTATTGTGATAAAAAATACATTTGGTGAAAACCATCATCTATAACTCAGGAATATTTATGTTGTATCACCAAGAATCAATAATAAATTATACAGAAGCGTACCTTACTGAATTCCTCCCTAGGGCTGTGTAGTTGGTCTTCCAAATTAACACGTTCTCTTAGAGAATCATTTAAGTTTCTTGCTGCTCTCTCTCTCTCTGATGATGGGATAGAGAATAGAAAGACATGTGTGACCTAGGGACCATAACTACTTATATAGACAATATTTTGCTGTTGTCATTAGGTATTCCTAATTCTGCCCATCACAGAATTAGAATATCATTACGTCTCTACACATTAAAGGTCTATACATTATTAGATACATTAAAATTCATAATACCGAAAACCTAATTAGATCACTTTTAATTGGGTTTAACCTTATTTGACAGTCCACAATACATAATTATTCACATATAAGCCCAACGTTGGATTAAAGATCCAACTATGCTATATTAAATAATCCAACAGTTGTGTCTTAAATAAAGTTGAAAATGAGATCCCGATTAATGCAAATAACACCTATAAAAACATCAACATATCCCTCTTCAAAGACAATCTCTAGCTGTATCTCCTCCTGCAAACTCGACATCCTCAACAAACTTAGCATTTCCAGATTTAAAAAACTGGTCGGATCATAAAACTTGTACACCCTAGGTCTTTCAGAGTATCCAATAAAATAGTAACTTACCGTTATTGAATCCAAGTTTCTTATTATTAGGCTATAAGACCTTGCCTAAGGTGGACGTCCACAAACATACATGTGTTTTAGACTAGGTTTCTTGTCCATTCAAAGTTCGTAAAGGGCTATGTAAGTTGATTTAGTTAGAACCATGTTAAAGATATATGCTTTAGTCTTAAGCGCCTCTCCTGAAAGTGAATCTAGTAAAGTAGAATGACAAATCATACTCTTCGTCATGTCCTTAAGCGTTCTTTTCGTCTTTCAGCAACACCATTTATAATGAACGAACCCAGCATATTATACTGCAGGACGATACCGTATTTTTCTAGGAACTTAGCAAACGATCTTAGACGTTGTTCACGAACCATCATATCTATCATAGTACTCACTGTCACGGTTAGGTTTGACATTTTTTATTCTTTTGTTGAGTTAGTTCTCAAATTTTTAAACATATCCAATGACTGACTTTTCATGGAGGATATATATGTAGCCATATTTAGAAAAATCGTCTATAAACATTATAAAACCATAGGGAATGGCCCACATATATCCACATGTATAAGTTCTAGACGTCCAAAGCCCTGTTGGTTTCAAATCTCTTTTTATTGGTTTGTTTCCTCTTTATACAATTAACACAAACATAAAAAATTTGTAAAATCTAAGGGGTCTAGAATTTTGTCTGACACAAGTCTTTCTTTTCTCAATCTAAAGATATGACCTAATCTTTTATGCTATAACGCAGCCAAATTCTTACTGATTAATTTTCTCTTTATATCTCGTATACTTAATTCCAAGAATTTACTAAATAAAGCAATTGTATCAAGTAAATAAATATTATCATAACCTGATAAAGAACTAGAGCCGGTCATTTTTTAATCATGAAACAAATTAAATTTTCGATTCCCAAACAAATAAGAAAAATAGATTTGTCCAAAGCAAAAATAAAAATCAAATTTCATCTAAAAGACAATACAATAAATTTGTCATTAAAATCTAAATAAAATCTAATCTTTAATAATAATCTAAATTTTCCTATAGTTTCAACTTCAACCATCTTGTCATCACCCTCATGGATGTATCCATCACCCTCATGGATGTATCTTTCACCATCACTTAGTTTTCGGCAACTCAGGCAATCTTGCATAGACACGCTGATGCGAGTCATTATACCAATATTTATCCGCTGCGTGCATCTAGGTACCGAAATTAAATCAACCTCTTAACAAACTAAATTAAAAAACATATCTTTCTTAGCACGCCATGCGTGACAGTTAGTGTAATTTTTTTTTTTATGTCCTTCAGTACTACAAAAGAAATAACCAATGCCTTCTGAATCACTTAGTTTTTTTTCACTGTTTCTTTAGAGGTGCTGTATTTACTTCCTTATCCTTCTTCATTTTCTTTCCTTTGTCCTTGTCCTTAGAAGTTGAAGCCAATGAAACACTTTTTGTCTCATCTTGTTTCACCCGTTCTCTTTATAAACACATTATGATATGAGCTCATTCAGAAACTGAGTCTCTTTCTGACAATTGTAACTCACTTTAAACTAATTAAATTGTGTTGACAAAGATATTAAAACCAGATATATTAGCAAGTCCTCATAAAATTTGAACTTAAGTGCACACAACATGGAAGCAAAACAAGACATCTTCATGATGTAATCTCTGATATTGTCTTTGGCTCTATATCTCATTAAAATTACACTTGTCAAGAGCATACATATTATAGCCTTTTCGTTCTTAACAAATCTTTTTTCAGTGTCCACAAGGAATTCCTTAGCCCTAGTTATCTTGTCAAACATAGAACCCCCAGATGCATCCAAAATGGTTTTCTTCACGATCATCATATACATGCATTTGATTTCTCCCACCTTTACATATCCTTCTTGTCATCAGAGGTAATCTCATTCGTAAGAGATAGGGGACAATCAACACTAAACACAAGGTCGAGATCTATGACTACTAGAACTATTAAGATGTTTTTCTGCTTGACTTGAAGTTAGAGCCATTCAGTATAGAATAGAATTGATGTTAACATTGATATTAACAAAGGTCATAGCTAAATCAGAGAACAACAAACAAACAAAACAAGTTCATATAAATCTCAAAAACAAAAATAAATTCAAATAAAGGTAAACCTCATCTTAAGATATCAGACACTCCATTAATATTTTATATTTAAATAAAATATTAACTTGTAAATGATATCTTGGTTTAATCATCAAATATAAATAATAAGAACATATCAAATAATAAATCTTCCTTTGTATCAATTTATTGTTCACATGTCTCAAACAAAAAAAAAATTAACAATGATAGTTTTTTATTGTCATGCACCCTATTAGATGACAGTTGCCCAACCGTCATTGAAGCCTGTGTGATAACCATTTTTTTATATCATGATTTTTATGATATATTATTGATCATGAAAATGTCATTCACATATGACAATTGCCTATCATTTTTTGTTCCATGTTTGACTAGTATTTGTCATAAAAAAGTAGATATCTTATTAAAATAAATAATTAAATTAAATTAATATAAAATAATATAAATTAAAATTAATTTGGCAGGAATATTTTTAATCATTTTGGTGAGAATTGAATTATAATCTTCAATAAATAATTTGGCGGGAATTAAAGTTTTTTTTTAAATTTTTTTGGCGCCAATTTTAAATTTTTGCAACAATTGTTATTATATATTAATATTATTGCATTTTGTTTTCACAGACACACACATATATAATATTAAATTTATATAAATATAAATAGTTAAAAAAAAAATTGGACAAATGTCATCAATAATTGAGAATCCAATTATCACTCTAAACATTCATCTCAATTATTATTTATAAAGTAATAACTAAAATACTAAACTATTCCCCAACAAATTAAAGAATATAGAAATTTAAACAACAAATTTTGTAACAAATAATGTTCAGCAAATCCACAGCACGAACACCTAGAGTTACGTCCAGCAAGTTAATGAACCCAGAAATACAAATGATCAGCAACACCTGCAAAATGCAAAACCAATTACAACTGCAAGCTAAGATAAGACATTAATGCTACTTAACCCTACTTAACCACTAGCTCAATCATCACGACAACCTTTCAAAGCAAATTAAACAGCAAGTAATGTCCAAAGCAAACCTTTCAAAGCAAATTAACCAGTAAGCAATGTTCAAGACACCCGCATGTTCTAGTGTTTGACGCCCAAAAATCTCAGAATCCAAAAGACCAGGTGCCATAGCTCTACACGGCCATATGAAAGAGTCAACTTCATAATGCATTCTAACTTCATCTACTTTCTAATTCATATAGGACATTTTTTATTTGACCTTTTAACAGACTATTCACTATGACCTCTAGTATGAGCCTTGTTCCCTATAAATAATATAAAGTCCTTGTGTTTTAATATGATGTAAATTTTTTATTTTTTTTTTGCCTTAACGCCTATAACTATCTAATAATTTAATTAATATTTACATCATAATTGAACAAGGAAATGACAATACCTCAAAATCAGTTTTCAAAGGTAAAATTTTGAGGGTAAGTTGCTAGGACTAACCTAAGATAAGCAACGTCTTTGCCCTCCGCTGAGAAAATGCTACCAACCACCTTAGGAACACCCAGAAATGCGGGATCAATGTTCATGACTGATTTTATGTGCTTGGCACACCAACCTAGACCACCACCTCCTCCCATAGGAGAAGGTGTTTCAACCCATTTAAGTAAGTGTAGAAAATAGATAGTCCCCATGGAATGGGGCACCACTACTACTTTCTTATAACCATTAGTTACATACAAAAGCTCAATTTTACTCTTCAATCTACTAAGAGCTTGGTCCTGAATCTACTCGTTAATTAGAATATATTAGTTGAAAGTCATTTGAAAATTATTACATCTATGTATCTATGCTTTGTACTTCATAAAATTTGGCTATGGCATTTCAGTAACATTGAAAACTATATCGTATGCTGGAGGAAGGCTTGAAGATCTATCTTTTTTTTCTTCGGCATTTAAAAGCTAGAAAGAGTCGTAAAAGAAAACAAATATTCTCTGGAGGAAAAGGGAAAAAAAATAAAGGCTCTAGAATTCTAAAAAATATGATACGTGTAAATCTTTGAAATGGGAGAATTTAGGAGTAATGATACTGGGTCCCATTCAAAAGTTTATTCCTTCTCCTTGATAGCTTTTTCTCTCAATATCATTTGAGACTATTAGTAAATGAACATGATCAATAATGCTACAATAACTGTACATTAAGAGGCAGAGGAGCATTAAAGTAGAGTGTTCATTCTTTTATACCTTTGTATTCTGGAAAAATAGGTGCCAATCATATGAAGCCATATACAAATTCTTCCCCTCATATTCAATCTTTTCCAAATTTTCTATCAGAATAACCCATAAAAAATACCCAGAAGCAAAATACTCAGCTGCAGCTAGCCCTGGAACTGCACAAACTCGAATCCCCGGTGGATCAAGCCTGGTCTCATGGTGCAATGATAAGTGCTCCAACCAACACAAAAGCCTGTAAATGCCCACACAACTCTCACATTGATCAAGAAATCCAAGCACATTTTCAAGTATTAAGTCAACAAAAATCTCAATCCAAATGCCTGAAAATGACAGCACAGAACCCACATGATTTCACATACTCAATGCAAATCTGAAACCATGTCATTGACAATAGAGGACTTCACCCATTCAATACAAAGGCCTAATACAACTTACAAAATCACCAATCGAGTCATACTACTTATCCAAGACAATCTAAAAACTTTAAAAATTGACATAAATGCAATTATGCTGCACAACAAAAAGGCCTAGACACCCAAACAATTCTCATTAATTGACAGACAGATATATGCAAGTCAATAACGACATTTCAATAACCTCTTGAATATTTCATTGAAGCTACCACCCCAAAGCCACTGGTGAAGCCTTCAGAACAAGGCCTGCCCTCCCAAAGCTCTAGCCCACTAATCATAATCCAGGCACCAAAACCACAGAATACAGAGTAGTCAAGCCGTCGTGCTTGGGCCTCACTCCGGGTGATTCAGGGACCTAAAAGCCTGACATTATAGCCGGAAAACAATGATACGAAAAAAATAATAATAAGAGCACCAAGGGTTTCAATGAAAATTAGGATTTAGTAAATACCTAGGGTTTCAATGCCTCACGACCGACTTCGCCCTCTTGTTCAATTGAACAACGATGGCTGATTTTCAGTGAGAGCTGGCAGTGGAGCGAGAGATTGAGGTCTTTGACTTCTTCAATGGCTGATTTGGGGATTATAGCTGTGACTACTTCTTCTATTTTTTTTTTTTTTTAGCGACTGTAAGCAATGACGGCGGCTATAAGTGTTTCTTTTTATTTAGCAGTAATGGCGGCTATAAAGATTAGGCCTAAGAGATCAAGACGACGGCTTTGAGGGTTACGACTAAGAGATCGAGACGATGACCAGTGACTAACGGTGGCTGTGACTGGTTTAGTGAGTGAGAGTTGTTTGTGAAAGAGCTTCAGTGACTGAGAGAGGGCTGTGAGGAGAGAGGGTTCGATCGTCTGTGAGTGAGAAAGGGCTGCGGTTCATTCCAACTATCAAAGAAGGCAATGAAACGAAATGCAGAATATAAGTGGTGAAACCTTTTGTCTTTAGAATGACAGCATTTAAGCTTCTTTTTTTATAATTACAAAAACAAAAATATTTGGTTAATGGCATTTTTATAAATAAAAATATTTTAAGGATATTAAAAAATAAATAAATCAATTTTAAACCGATGTCAATTAAATCCATGATTGATGCCTGTCATGTTTTATAAATGATTAAAAAAATAAAAACTGAACATAACATGTTTTTATCAATAATAAATAACATAAATATATGAGTCACGAAAGTATCATTACAGCTTTATAAAAATATATTAGTTATGAAAGTGTCATTCAATTATGATACTTCCATGACAAATCGATGTGTCATAAATTTTTTATCTTAAAAATATATTTTTGTAGTAGTGTATAAAAATAAATAATCATCGCGTATTTATTATCATAAATACGCATATAATTCTATTAGATATAGATCTCTCTTTGAACCGATTAATATTCACATAATTACATACAAATAACTATTTACATTTTAAAACAAATTAAATTTTACAAGACTGATCATTTTAGTGATATGTTATTTCAATTAATTCATTTTAAAATGAGTAATGCTAAAGAGAGAGAAGGATAAAAGAATTTTACTCACACTTCTCTTCCTTTTTAATACACTTTCTCTCGTCTTTCTCTCATCTTTCTCTCTCTTTAGTATTTTTCTTTCAAAATATGTATAAATATATCAATATTTGAATTAAAAAAAAAAAAAAAGAATTTGTGAGAGTAAACGATCAAAAGTTGACGGTCAATGGTCAATGGTCAATTTGTTGACCAAGTCAGGGTTGGACGGAATCTGTCAACCCAACCTAGATCCTAAACCAGCCTCCTTTCTTCAAACCGTGCTTTCTAAGCAGCGGCCCAATGGCCGTGCCTTGCCTGGCCAGAAGCCACTCCCTTGTTTTACTTTCTTAATGGATGCTGCTTTTACTCAAGTTGATACTGCCTACTTGCTTTCTAGCACGGCCATCCATAGCACCGGGGCTGCCATTGCTGCCGGCCACAAATGTTAGAAACCGAATTTCCCAAATCTTAAAAGCTAAATTACTAAATTTGTAATCCTTGATTTTAGAAGACAATCAACAATTATTCAATTCTCAATGATTCAACATAAAGAGGCTCTAGTATTAATTGTTATAAAATAAGCATTCGGTAAATACCATTACCTAAAATCTATGAACATTTATATTGTATCACCAAGAGTCAATAATCAAATATGTGGAAGCATACTTGAATCCATTAATAACCAATTGCTTGTAAGAGTCGTGCAGTTTCTCTTCTAAATCAACATATTTTTGTAAAGAATCTTTTGACCTTCTCTCTGCACTCTCTCGTATGATGAGATATCAGAAAAGAATAGGACATTACGTGTGACATGGGGACCATAACCACATATATAGACAACTTTCATGTTATTTTTTAATATTTTTATTTTAGTCCATCATAAAAATAAAAATCACTCTTAAGTTTCTACACATTAAAGGCATATACCCTATTTGATATATTTAAACCTAAATTACCGAAAACCTTCATAGACCAATTTTAATTAGACTTAACCTTATGTGATAAATTTGTAACATATCATTATGAACATATAAGGCCAACGTTGGATTAAGGATTCAACAGTCATCACATTCAAGAAGACAATTGATAGCTTTCTACACGGAACATAAACTGTTACAAGTACGTAGAGAAGAGTTTATGGTTTAAAAGGCACAAGATCATAAACAAACTTCTTATCTCCATCTTCAGTTACACGTGTGTGGTAAACAGGACAAGTCCATTGCTGGGAGCATTTTTGTAAAGCTTGAGCCTTAACTAAAATGATTGCTGCTTGAGCAAATTGGTGACTTAATCTCTTTTTAATCTTTGAAGCATTCCGATATTCCTCTTCGAGCGTCTTGGTACCTCAATGTTCAAGTCAGTCTCTCTGAGTGTTGTGCCATTGCAATATATGAAAAACTGGGAAATAGTAAACATGTGCATGATTTGAACTTACATCTATAACATGTTGATTTCTATCTCATTATAATAAAAAATGTTAAACTTCTAAATTTTATAGAATGTTCTGAACATCTATGGAGAGCGCTAATAAAACATTCTAAACATCTATCAAACATCATTTCTCATATTTCTTTTTGAGAAGAAGGCATAAAAAGAATGCATACCTTTTGTAGCTTGAAAAACATCACACCAAAGCTAATGTGACTTGAGATGATGATAGCAATACACTAAAGCGTATACCATATGTCTACAAAGCAAGTAGATTTTACTATAACTTGGAAATCTTCAACCACAATTTGCTTGTTAACAAATTTTAGTATGTATTGACACTATAATGTTTGACCAGTCGACTAGATTGAACCAATTACTTAAATAAACCAATTATTCCTAAAATGGAATAGCAATCAATTAATTAAAAATAATTCAGTTTCACGTAGCTACATAGAAACTCATATGTCTAGATCAAGATCACATTTTTATGAGATTGATAAAAATAAGGGATATCATCATTTCACTACTTCAAGAATTGTAAAATATCAAATGACTACAATAATAATTGTTCCCTATCATTTTTACTATTATAGCTTTGCAAAACCTTTCATTTTACTATTTTTCAATTAGGATTATTAGTTGATCAATTAGTTGATTGGTAAAATACTAATTTTACCCTCTATGGTAAAATACACAAATAAAGGTAACAAATAAAGGTAACAAATAATAGATATAAAATTATTTTATGTCCTTAAATTATTAAATAATAGTTCTAACAATGAATTTATGAAAAATCCTAAATTTATTATAACTATAAAAGTAGTGAATTAAAAAAAATACCCCTAGAACAATCTATTCTTAAAAAAAAAACACTTAAATATGAAAGTGTTGATTCTATGGATAAGCTTTAAGTTTTTTTTTTTTTTTTTGAAAATAGATTGTGTGTTTGCTTAACAAAAATATCCAGGAGTATTTTTATCGATTCACTACTTTTATAGTTATAATAAATTCAGGGTTATTCATAAATTCATGGTTAAAACAATTTTTTAACAATTTAATCTAATATTTGATACCTCTATTGATGTATTTTACCCATAAAGGGTAAGTTTCGCATTTTATCGGTCAACAAATTGTTTTAATGAAAAAAATAATAAATGAAAGATTTTATAAAATTGTATTAATAAAATAATAGGGAACAATACCTCTTGTAGTCGTTTGATATTTTACAATTCTTGCAGTAGTGAAACGATAATAACCATAAAAATTAAATCTAATGCCAAATTTATAATGAGGCAGCATATGAGTAATTGTTGAGTGTTATGTGATAAAACAAACAGCCCTGGCTCACAGCGGTTATATGCGCAAACTGCAGATTTCATTAGAAAGCAAATATCAAACAAACAAAATAAATGAACTAAATTACTCAGATTAAATTTAAAAAGACAGCAAACGATAAATTAAATTAGCTGGAATGGAAGTAGACCAAATCAAACAACTAGAAAAGTCATAAATCAGTTTGAATTACAAGCAAACAATGCTAGTTCATGGTTTCAATCCACTTCGTAGGATAAATAATTATCAACAATGTACACATTTAGAGACTTTAAAACTGAGTTTTATAATAAACTAGATTGACCATTAAAAGTAGACATGTGCCATTATGGAATTTAAACAATACCTACCTGAGAGACCTCAAAGTTGTGCAAGAGACCGCCAAAGCATGAGACGATGACTCCGTTATCACCACCGGACAAACCATTTCCTTGCTCCGGCGAAGTCCCGTTTGCTTAAAAGAAGATTTCTCGGCATCGGTAATTAATTAATATAACAGCTAGAGTTTTATTGGTTGTGTGTGTTTAATATTAAGGCATTTCCTATTTTAAGCATAAAGTTTTATAAATACTACGCTAAAGCATAAAGTTTCTATATAACAATTTATGAATAAAGAATATTCATACCTGATTATTATATTTTGTCAACCTAATATAATCTTTTATCTTTTGGAAAGATCCAAAAAATACCGAGAAAGTTTTATATAATATCTCTAATAAATTATTTGTCTGTGAAAGATAGAATATTCTTGCACATGCAACCACCCTTTCCTGTTATCTTCAATCCTTGGTGTCTACAAGCATTGATGTATCTTTTTCAAACAATAATATTTTATCATGGATTAATTTAGAGAATTTTCGCAAATATTGTCCCAAATCTTCACATTGTTTAATGTATAAATTTCTAATTACCTCCTCTGAAATGATAATTTTTAAAATATTTTCTAAACTATTGTAAACATCAGCTTATCCTCATTCTTATTCAAAATATAAAGAAAAATGGGGTGGGTTAATGAAAGCGTTTTTAACTTCCTAATAAAAATTGGGGTTAAGTTGAGACTTCCAATAATTTGGAGTGTATTTTAAATCCTGTCATTTCATAAGGATATACTCCAAAATTAACTCAGTTGTATAAAACCACTAATTAGATTTTTTTGTAATTACAATGTTATCCTTGGGTGAAATGACTACAATAAATAAATAAATAAATAATCATTCTTACATTATTATCCATTATTGCTACTACTACTACAACAACAACATCAATGGAGGAAGAAGACATGCCTTGGGAAGAAAAAGAAGGAAGTTTATTTTTTCCCTTTAAAGTAATTTTCAAACTGAAGCTACTAAAATGTAAATGGACTTGAATCAATGAATGTGGGTATGTTATGGGGAGATATGGAATTTATTTTATTTCATCACAAAAAGAAAGAAAGATTCAAAGTGTGTGTGTATATATATATAAGGCATTATATATATATATATATATATATATATGTAAGGCATTAATTTCTGCCATTGAGGTATGACTCAACCAAGGTCATATAGTTCTCTAAGTTGAACCAAAATTTATTCTTGACCTCCATAAACCCTCTCAACTTGAGCCCATCAAGATATTAATCCAGTTAAATAGATAGATAGATATAGTTCTGAATGGATCCAACTTATAACTAGTGGGGGCTGAAGCGTCCTCAATGGGGATCAGTGATGTTTTTACTTAGATGAAGACTAATAGCGTGTTTGTGGAACCTTTTGTTCAGTATATTTGCTGGGAGTATTCTTGTAGAAGTTGGCCCATTCTTAAGGATGGCAAAATCCTCCATTGATTTGGGGTCTCATAGGACTCCACCTAAATAGGGTGAATTTTAAATACTTTTTGAAAAATATGGTAGAAAATAGAGAAAAATAATCTCTGAAATCTTAATGGAGTGGGGTTTGGTTTTGTACGCTCCACCTCAATCTCCATTATATATAAATATTTTTTAATTTTTATTTTATCAATTATAATGTTGGTTATTATTTTTTTTATTTTTACATAATATAAACATGCTATAACTAAAAAAAATTCTATAATATAATTATTATTCCACCCTAAAATATTATTATGTTTTCTTTTTTCTTTTAAGGTGCTGCTCTCTTCAAATATTTTTTAGTTTTGATAACATTTCAAGATGTTGTTTCAAACTTTCAAAATTTTTTAAATAATTTAAATACTTTATAATGTGGTGATGATTTTATTTAAGTCCATAATTTTTTATTTACTAAAATCATGTATTTATAGTTATTATAAAATAAATAAATGGGGAAGGAGGTGGAGATGGGGAAAGCATTCTCCACATTGGGATTCTCCATCCTCACCCCACTAATTTTATTGGGGAATAGGGTGGGAAATAAAGGCTAAATTTTTAATGGGGTAGGCCTCCCCACCCCCACTCCATTCCATTGTCATCCCTACTCATTCTTTTCTCTATCTAGTGCACTACCATAGAATCCGCGTGTCCTCCTCAAACCCAACGAGATAGAATTCTTTTTGAATTTGAAGAAAAAATTACTTGAGTTTCTAGTTAGCCCCACTAAATCTACTAAAACAGTCACATTGGAATTTATAAAAATAGCCTCAATAAATTCATTAACACAATATATTTTTTAAACTTTAACTTTAGGGACTATTAAAATTTGTACTTTAGTTAAAAAAATAAAATAAAAGCTCACAATAACTCATACGGACTATTAAAATTTTTACTATTATTCACTTTAGTCTCTACTAAATCTACTTAAATAACCTCCATAAATCCATAAAATTTTAAATTTTTACATCTTATTGTTGTGTAATTTAGCCCCTAGTAAATTATTTTTTGAATCTTCCACTATATGCAATATAGCATCTGGAGATTTTTTTGGTAATGATATTTCAAACAAACAATTGTTTATTTTTTTTCAATTAAAGGAAAACAATAAAAGAATCTGACAAAAAATAAAAGGAAAGAAAATAGAAATATTAAATGGACAGAGTTATTTTTTATATTTATCTGGTGGAGTTACAAAATATATTCATTTAAATTTATTATGGGGTGGATTAACTACTGTGTTGGTTTTAAAAAAAGGGGGGAAATGTCACCACCCTAACTTTATTTTTTCAATATTGCAAAATATCACAAAAACAAGTGATAATATGCAACAGTTTTGATATTTGTAGTATACAACGCAACCATCTCTTAATAATTGAAACTTTGAACCTGTGAAGTCGTTATTGTAATTTTTTTTATTTCTTTTTAAAAAGGGAAAGGGTGAGTAAAAATTCAAAATTTATTTTTTAACTCCTTGCTTTTTTAAGATTTGAATCTAAATGACTAGATAAAAAAAAAAGCTTGAAAATCACTCAACCACATCCTTCAGATAATCGTATTGTAACTTAAATCAAAAGGTGCTATAACACCATACTGCATACTTGTATACTTTAAATCATTAGGCGATATTATGTTATAAAGATGCCGGCAATCTAAATACATAATATGTTAATATTTGTAAGATATAGCTAAAAAATTACCAAAAATGCAAGCATACTTGTAATTTTCAATACCTCTCTGTAAAGATGTGAGAGATTGATTTGGTCATAAACTAAAAACAAATATGTATTTTCAAAGAAATTACAGATGGTAAAAAAATCTTGGATCTGGCTCTGTTCGGCTTGCCCATACTTAACTAAAAAACATAAGCCCAAACTCAGGCACAATTCATAAATTTTGATTTTTTTATATTTTTTAAATTCACCTATTTTTATTACAAACAAAATTTTATTTTATAGATTTGAATAGATCTCATTGTAAAATCCTGATAGTATTAAATTTAATTGATTTCAACAAATACCAAAAGAAGACGGTCGGGTGACTTGTGGTTAGGGAAAAACAACTAACATAGGGATTTTTTTTATTTTTAATTATCAATAAAAATAATATTAATTTAATACAAATAATAATGTCAAATATTAAATCATAGGTTTACACTTCATATTACACCAAATTTGTAACAATATAAAATTTAAGACATTGAATACATACATATACATTATAATCTATTTCAATTCATTCAATTTTATGTAGCCCAGCTTAGTAATCCAGAAAAAAAAAATATTGTTGTTGTGATCTTTACCTTATTATTTAATTGCAAAATATTAATACATGTGTAAGATAAGATTAAAAAAAGTAAGCACATATGAGATATTTATTCAAATTCCAAAAACATACCCATATTATACTGCCATGTGCACAAGAAACCCGTCCCCCACACGTAGGATGAGGAAGAAAGGTCTAAGATGAAGTGGGTCCATAGATGAACGGTCCAAGTGGAAGAGTCAGTTTCCACAATGATGGTCAGGCAAAGCAGTGTGGCCATCCCACGTGCCAGTCTGGCTTGAGTGTGTGTGCAGCTGAGTGCTGAGTTAGAAAGTGACGAGCTTTTTGCAACCGAGGGCCGACAAAGTTAGGCCCTACCATAAAGCAAAAATCCCATCCCCAAAACCAAAAGGCTCCTTAAAATTTTCTTAATACCCCCACACCCTTACCGCACGTGCGACTCTAATTATTACACGCCCACACCGCGTCCTTCAATCCTCATCTTCTCAAAAAAGAAAGAAAAAGGCACATTTAACAATTATATATGTATATATAGATATAGACACACATATATACTTCAATACAAACACAAACAAAAATGGTCATAATATTAAAAAATTCTAGAATATGATAGAGATAATATATTTAATTAATGCATATATGTTATATATAGTTTAATTAAATATAATTACCAATTATATATTAATTTTTCAAAATAAATACGTACATGACATATATACATTAATTAGACGTAGTACCTCAGATGCATTATACAATCTCTCCATAATATTCAACAATGATACTCATACTCTCTCTCTTAATCTACGTTCATATAAATTTTATAATATTTTATGATGTGCAATCATTATTATTAGTTCCATAGGATCTATACCAATTTCTATTTTAGTTTCTTATTATTTCTTCATCATCCATAAATTTGATATAAAAATTAAATCAAGAGAGGATTATGGCCCTACTTTTACAAAAGGAAATTTACTCTCTTCAACATAATTTTAACAAAGCACCCTTTATATGTAACCACTCTTAGAACAACAATACTAATCATAATCCAAATCACTTAATGTGGAAATTTGATTTTCTTCCAAATATTAACTTAATATCGAAAATTGATTTTCTTCCAAATATTGTTTAAACTCAATTCAATGGGTCAAAGGTAAGATATCCAGTTTACGCGAATTGTGCCGACATAAAGCTAATTTAGTAGGTTCCCCAAACTTATGTTTGTAATATCTATCAAAAAGATAATTTATATAGACCTTTATTTTTAATAATGTATCACTAATCAAATAAATTATAATTTATATATATATTTTAAATAATTCAATAAATTATTCTACGATGAATATAAAATCAATTTGGGATGAAGAATTGGGTTAATAATTTAGTGAAAAGAGAGTTTGTTGATTTTTTTTATTAAAAATTATATTACGGTAATAAATTAACTTAGCTAGCATGTATCATGGATGAAGAAAATGAAGGTCGCAATGGTCTTTTTATTGGCCTTCAAGTTGGCTTAGCTTAGGTCATTTTGCATGGGAAATATGGGTGTAGTGGTAATTTCATGTTGTATATGAGCTGTTTATATATATGGGCAGAAGTGTGTGTCACCCTATACATTCTCCTTCATTATTCATCACCACTCAAGTTTCTTTGCGCTTGGTTGGATCAATTTCTTTTTTAATTTCCAATGGAAGAGGATCATCATCAGAAAGAATTGCAGCTGTTGCCTACCCGACATTCGATAGCTTCTTCTTCATCCAAATATCGATCAATGGTGTCCGATGTGGTGGCGCCATCATTAGACTTGCAACTATCAATCAGTGTAAGGCCAATCCATCACCATCAGATTCATCAGCCTACGGTTATGAGCGGACAAATCTGCGACGTTGGTGATGAGACGAGCTGCGTCGAGGCGCTGAAATGGCAGGCGGCGGAGCAAATAAGACTGGCGGCTATTGAAAAGGCATATGCGGAGAGAGTGAGGGAGCTTACAAAGAGGGAGATGGAGTTAGCTCAATCGGAGTTCACAAGAGCAAAGCAAATGTGGGAGAGAGCTAGAGAAGAGGTTGAAAAAGCTGAGAGAATGAAGCAAAGAGCCACCAGACAGATTGGTTCTACGTGCATGGAGATCACTTGCCAGTCTTGCAGGCAAAGGTTCAGGCCTTAAAATCAATCAATATTCAAACATTGAAAGGCAAAAGGACACAATAAAAGTGGCTTAATGTCATGCATTTGCATGCCCTTTCGTTTTTAATATTAATTCCGATATGAAAATTATGTATTAATCTGTTATAGCAATTGATGCTGAGTCTGTTGATAACATTTTGAGTACTCCCATGTGTCTTGCGCATTCAAATATTAAATACAGTTGGTTCAGTACTCAAGCAAGACATCAGTTAAACACTGGATCTTTATTTGAGTTTCTAAAGCTGATATCAGTAGCTATATGTATTTGTTTGATTCTGTGTTCATTCGAAAAACAATAATAAGCAAATATTAATTCAAGTTCCAAAATTTACCTCTTTCCTGCAGCTGGCCTATCATTTTTAAATAAAAGTTTTGCTCCTAATAATTACAACACATGCCAGCGCGACAAGCCTTGATGTACGTAAGTATATATGATGATTGGTACTAAGTTAGATATTAGTTTCTGAAAAAGTTCCAGTACAGGAAAATTAATCAAATGTCCAAAACAACAATAAAGAAATTAAAAGCAAGCAGATTCACTGAATTTTCACCAATATGTAAAAGTTGCCAAGTTAGCAGCCGTGTCTATGATATAATTTGATTCACGCGAAGTACCAAGCACTGTGTGGGCTTAGAAAAGCTTAACCCACCAGTTATGACACAGCCAGAAGTTCAGTTAACTGGAAGCCTTACAAGCAAGACGTGCACACCGGCAAATCGTCCTTAATTAACTACACCACTTATTCAGACAATCACACAGGTGTTAATATAAGTTATATGATTTGGCCTTAAAGGAGTCAAAGTTGACACACCATTGATTGCTACCATATTCAAGTTCGGAACCTCGATATTGATAGAAAGGCAAATGAATCAGAACAAAAAGCAAGTAATTCATCAAGATCAAGACAGGATATATTTAGCTGTATCCACTTGTATTCAACTTCTTAACTTTTGCTTATCATAGACCAAACGCCCACTATCTCTGTCCGCGATCCAACACTGGCTAAAAAGAAAGCGTTTAATTCGGATAGCATATATATATATATATATATATATATATATATATATATATATATATATAATCATTCTCTGGTGCTGATGTTTACACATTATAAACTGTGAACTCACACTTTGATAGCACTATAAAGGGTTTTTATACCCTTTTACATTACCGTAAAGGTATTTTATACTATACTGAAAAAGCACAATCGAATTTACACTTTATAAAGTGCATGGGGACGTCCTCATCTGGGATAGACTCGTCCAAATTATGTCTGATATATGCTTCTCGTTTCATCAAGTGAATGCTAGCATCAGTAAGCAGCAGCTAACAGTGATCCCACTTTCAAGATGTCGCGAGAAAATGGAACTGAATAATTAGCTTGATTTGTCAGCAACCTCCAGACATTTTACTCAAATGCTGTTAATCTGTCAAAGACTTGGCTTCAATAATACACTCACTAGCTTGATTCTTTTCTGAAGGTCAAGACATAATCTAGTGGGGCACAAAGTATCGTCAAGTTTCAAACACTAAGGCCCTCACGAAAGCAACGTATGCATAAATACATATGCAGCAAGCATGGGAAGAAAAAAAAAAAAGAAAAAAAAAATAATCCTCATCATCAAATTAATTATTATAGCCTGATCGGTTTATTCATTCTTTCCTGAGCTGCTAGAATCTTCTCAAGTCATTAAACCGAATAATCAAGCACCAAAAAAGCATTTCCGTTTTTCACTTTTGAACCACATATATATGTGACATGTCTTACTTTTATCAAACTTAATTTTTTGTATGTATGTATGTATGTATGTGTATATATATATATGCCAACTATATATACATTGTCTTAATTTTATTAATGTTTAATTAGTGGTTATTGTTTAGTAATCTTGATTGCATTTACTACTAATTAACTGGAAAAAATTACAAATATATTCTCCAGCTAGCAGGGAATAAGAATCTGTAACACATAGTGATTATATATATTGCAGAACAGCACCAACTAGAGGCAAGCGTCTATATACGATTATTTGCCTAAAAAAATAGACTCCAATGGTGAAAATTATTTCACATGTATATTCAGATTCTGATTACATCAGGAAAAAAGCTAGCTAGCTTACTGGTGATTATGTCCTAATTCTGTACAATATAGCCACTTAATCAATACTCATATAAATGGAGGAATTAATAGCTAGGTCGTTGTCTTTTATCTTGTATTAGGAAACAACAAAGAAATCCAAGAGCCCATCAACTCTTTCATAAAGTTGAAAAGCAATAAAAAGTTGTAGGACACACTTACTTGCCAAACCATCAAAGTAGCCATTATCACGAAACCTTAACATTTGTCTTTTCACATTTGTCGGCATATCATTGTGAAGATATACAGTAAGTAAATATTTCATTTGATTTAGATATGTTATAATAAAAAATAAATAATAATAATAATAATGCGGTAAGGTGAACTGTCAAGAGGAATCAAAGAAGCCCGATTTTAAAATTTAGGGGGCCAAAAATTATAGAAGTAAACATTTGGGGTGAAAGTCTTAAAAGAGTAGGTAAAATATTGGGGTATATATCAAGCTATTAAAGTTACTGGGTCGCATTCATTAAAATGTCTAATATAGTGGGAAAAATGTTAAATATTTAGTAAGTTAAAAAAATAATAATAAAGGAACCTACAGGTGTCAAGACCCCTGGTCCATACCTAGCTCTGCCCCTAATTATAGGAATTCATGACGTAACTCACAGTAAACACGTAGCACACTGACATTGGGGATTCTTCATCTGCAACACACCTCTATTGCCGATTTATTTTCAACTGATGTGTGATTCACTGATTCCCTCTTTAGCACGCATCCATCACGATTTATTTCTTAACTAATGTGAGAATCTCTCTCTAATGTCAGGAATGGCAGGACCGGAGTGGCATTGGCTCGAGAGTGAGGCCAGGCCGAAGTCGAACTCTACTCGATAAGCCTAGGCCGAAGCCGAACTTCACTCAAAATCCCAGGCCTGGCTCAAGAATCCTGGGTTTTATGGGAAAGAAAAATTAAAAATATATATTTTAGATAATTTATATTTATTCTAATTCCAATCTTATTGACATAAACTTTAAAAATTATAAATTTATTGGATAATTAAAAAAATATGCAAAAATTAATAAAAATTAATTTATGCATAAGTTAAATTTAAAACATTACAAAACTCCATAGACCTAACTTATATAGTAAAAATTACCCGGACAATGTCTCAAACTTACGCACTTGCTCCAAGAATTATTTTGATCTGCCGATTGGGATTTCTCCAACACCTATCAATATATTGTTGTGATGGAAGTGTAGTGACTCACATACCAACGCTTTTAATCAAGTCCCTTCTTGTTGAAACTGACAAGAGCATGATTCATCAATTTCAGCTGGGATAAAGAGTTAGCAACTGCCATTCATACACGTAATCGTTTAGGGTTATGAATTACACATTCAAGCTGTATGTTCAGGCCACATCAGTTGTCTGTTTCTACATACTATTAGAGATAAGTCTAGGGTCCATTCGATCATTGGGAATTAATTTGTTGTTTCCATAGCATATACAGTTTCGATATGTATTAAAAGTTTTATATATATATATATATAGAGGGTAGTTTTTCAGTCAGGGATCTATGATTTTAATAAAATCAGAAATAAGTTAAAAGAAAAAAAAAAAAATACAGACTCCAATATATTATTTTTTTGTCTTTTAGTTTATCTTTGATTTTATTAAAATCAGGGATGCTACTAATATATATATATATGATTAAGTTTAAAATTAATTTTAAAAACTAATTAATGAAGAGTAAAGCTAAATATTTCAATATCTTAGTTTCAATTCGAATCTTAATTAATGTGACATTCATTCATTTGATAGTAGTTAAATAATTTTATCAATTATAAAATATATTATCTGCTAAATAAGTGACACACGAATTCACATTCGAACTCGAACTCGAACTCGAACTGAAATGTTAGAAATATTATTGTTAATGAAACTGTGAAGTGACATATCTCTTTCAATAAATACAAAAAATATCAAGGATATTTAAATGAGAGAAGATTATTGATTAGTCAAAAGGTAGCTTGCTTTCGAATGTAGGAAAGTTCAGATCACACACCATGTGAAAAACATCAGCACGTAGCGGGGAACACTACTACAGTAGGCCGAGGAATGCCTTTATCTTTTTTCAACACCATAGCAAGAAGGACAATATTAATTGGTGCTCATTTTCCAAGTTTCTTTTTCTTTTTCTCAACTGATCAAAATCATTTTTTTAATTTATATTACAAGATTGACAATACAATTTAATGTCCATCGAAAGTGGTTCGGGGAATTAACCAAGTAGTTTTCAGCAATTTATTTTTAGATGACCATCCATTTATAAATCCTGAAAAGGCAGGGAAAAAAAATGAGTTTAAACTTTACCAATACTTGTATCTTTTTTGAAAGATAAAAAGAGAGCATGTCAAAAGTATAAATATATACAACTATGGAATAATGGTGAAGATCTACCAAGCATAGGTCAAAAATTTGTACTCATCTTATACAAACCAATTAATATTAATTGGTTTGATTTACCTTACAATAAATATTTACAAATGATAACGAGTGCTTTTTTCTTTTTCTAGCAAAATATAACAATGATAAAAATTCTCTGTATTAAATATTTTTAGTTATTATTTTTACCATAAATTTTTTAACTTTAGTAAATTATTTTTTAATATTTATAACAATAATATTTTAAAACCATTACATTTATATGAAGGAATTCTTAATGATGCTATATGTATTTTTACACTATTGATGGTAGGATTGTTGTGAACCCTTAAGTTTAAGTGTTTTAATCTTAGCCATTAATTTAATATAATTTAATATAATGACAAAAAATAATGAATAAATTAAAAAGTTTTAATTTATTTAACTAACTTCTACATCCACTTTTTATTAGTAACGTTTCATCAATTTAAAAATCCTTTATCATCTACCAAATGCAGTAACCAAAGAATTGCCAATATAAATTTTAGTAATCCAAACAAAATTAACTAATTATATCCAACCAATATCTAGCAATGCATTCACAATGTTACACAAGTAAATTACTTAAACTTTTGCAACTAAGAGAGAAAAGACTTAAGGTTCTTTGTCAATGATATTGACACAAAATATTTTTTCCTCAATATAATTGAATCCATTGTTCCCCTTCGACTATTAGAATAGATCTCTTATTGTGTAAACCTTAAATTAAGTCTCTTATTACTGTGCAAGCATAATAATGACTAATTGTACCCTCTAACTTTCAGAAACCACTTTATATTTCAATTATATAGGAATATAACATCTTTATCTAAAAGAAGATGCACGCATAAATATTATGCAATGAAGCTTACTTGCTTTATGTGTCAAGAATTCTATTTCAAATAAAAAACTTGTCAAGAATTCAATTTAAAATAAAAGAACTTGAGATATTGTATTTTATTGTATCTCTTATTATTTTTATTTTTAGATTTGAAATCACATTTTAATCAGTTTGTTACTAGCTATATTATTTTAAAAATAATTAAAAACTTTTTTACTAATAGAGATAATATATACGATTAATTAGATCTAATGATACATATTTCTTACATTATTAATGTGGTAAAAAAATTACATCATCGTAGAGGGACCCGCGAAGAATCAATATTTTATAAAATTTTGAAGGGAAAGTAGTATTATACACATGGGCTGGGCTGGCTTTGGTGCGGCCGTTTAAGGCCTTAATTGGCAGTTGACGCTGTTGTTTATGTGGCAATTCTGGGCTTAAATTTGACAACATCTTGGTTCTCATTGTAAGGTTAAATTTGGCAAATCTTGGGGTTGAAGCGGGAATATTCATACATATTTTATAAATTTTTTAAAAATTTTTTTGGTTCTTAACATATTTTAATACATGTTAAAATGTTAATATTGCCAATTAATGGGTTAGTTATCAGTGCATATAAATATTTATAAATTGTGAGAATCATATTTGAAATAAGTCCTAAAATTCATAGTAAAAGAAATCATGTATAAACATAATTCGAGAAATTTCTGGTCTTCACATATTTCTAAAATTCATATCATCATTGTATTGTTTGAACATTCATAATGGTGATGTATAAGTTATTATTTTATGATGTGAAACATTTATTTTAACAACTACTACAAAACATACTTCTAGGGCTATAATTATATAGTTATAATTACGTAAAACAGAAAAAAAAAAAAAAAAACTTCCAATGGATAGACTTGATGTATTAACCAAAACTAGAGAGTGATATTGTATACTGGTTGATAATGTTATTTATAAAGTACAGATTTATAAAGTACAGTAGTATTAGTTAACTAGTGATGACAATATTCTTCGTAGAGGCCCATACCCGCGAGCCCCAATTAATTCAGGTCGGGTATAAGCTTTTGTAAAGTTTTAAAATTAAAAATGGATCTATGTTGGGGATAAGCCCAAACCTCAAATATATTTTGTGTTTGAGTTCGAAGATTTTATTAGGCCCCGAACCCAAACCCGAACCGAAAATATTTGTTTTAATCAAAATATATTTTAATTTAATCAAATAATTAAAAAAAATACTCAACATAATAAAAAAAATATGACAAAACCCTAGATCTAAAACTCACAGCCTCTCTCAAAAATCGCCACCTCCAAGTCTGCACCGAAGCTTTCCCTTCCCGGCTGTCACATCACCTCCAAGCCGACGTTGATTCCCACTATTAGGCTATTCGATGCCGTTTAGTGCTACTTCGCGATGGCGGTGTCAATTTCTCTATTTACTCTGGCAAAGCAATTTTCGCTACTCTTTGCTTGATCACTCTCTAATTTACAAGAGGTAAATTTTTTAGTTTTACTTTTTTTATTTTATTTCTTTTATTTTTTTGCTGGAATTTGATTAATTAATGGCCGATTGTTTTATTATGTAGAATTTTGAGCATTTAGTTTTCGACAATTTTGAGCATTTTGTGGAGATGAAATACAATTTTGAGCATTTCGTGAATCCTTATACACCTTCACTACACGTGCTTTATAATGCAGCTGCATGTGTGCTGTCTATTTTTTTATTTGTGGGGATGTGATTGTTCGGAAAAAGACTCACACAAGCAGTTGCAAATTAAGTAGAAACAAAACTCTTTTCTTCTTTGTGTGATTAAAATAGGATGTGTACCACAAATAAATGGGCAGAAAAATAAACCCATAGAATCCGAAGCAATAAACCAACCACAAGAGACACAAATTTTTATGTGAAAAACCCAAAGCGGGAAAAACCATGGGACTACAGTCGAATATAATCTTCTACTATATTAATGGGATTACAAGATAAATTATTCTTTACATAATACTAGAGGCTAACAACATCAAATATAATCTTCCACAAATTTTTACGTGAAAAACCCAAAGCGGGAAAAACCATGGGACTACAGTCGAATATAATCTTCCACTATATTAATGGGATTACAAGATAAATTATTCTTTACATAATACTAGAGACTAACAACATCAAGAATCTCAATATCCTTAACTTACAGTAACAGCCTAATATTTGTCTCTCTAACAAGTAGGTATTTGAAATAATAGCCAAAGAGAGGATAAATTAAAAATTAAAACCAGTAGGATTGTAGAGGACGATACCAGGAACTTAACCTTAAAATTTAAAAGAAAACAGAGTTAATTTTGCCTTCTAATCGTCAATTCAAAGATTAAAATTACTAGTCTCAAATTAAGAACCTTTATTATCTTCTCTCTCTCTCTCTCCACTGCTCCTTCTTCACGCTAAAAACTCAACTAGGGCGGTGACTTTCACTTGTTTTTATAGGCAAATTTCATCTAAGTCCAAAGCTTATTATTAATTACATAACAAGCAAACCTTTGGACTTTAGGCTTTTGGGCCCCCAAAAGATATGGACCCAACAAATCTCCCCCTCTAGATCATGTGGGGGGTACCACCAAACCCGCTTCCGCATACAACTTTTCAGCTTCTTTTTGGGCAATGACTTTGTCATCATATCTGATCCATTCTCTGTTGTATGAATCTTCTCAAGCTGCAACTGTTTCTTTTCAAGGACGTCTCTTATCCAATGATACCTCACATCAATATACTTGGATTTTGAATGGTAAGTCGAATTCTTTACCAAGTGAATAGCACTCTGACTGTCGTAATACACAACATGACTATCTTGCTTCACACCCAACTCTTGTAGGAAATTCTTCATCCACAATGTTTCTTTGCAACCTTCAGTAATTGCAATATACTCTACTTATGTGGTAGACAGAACAAAACAGTGCTGAAGTCTGAACTGCCATGAGACTGCTCCTCCTGTAAAAGTAAGCAAATATCTTGATAGAGATTTTCTAGAATTAACATCCCCTGGCATATCCACATCTTTGTACACTTATAACACATGTTTATCACCATCAAAACATAAACATGCCTTAGAAGTGTCTCTGAGATATCTAAGAATTAATTTCACTACTGTCCAGTGCTCTTTGCTTGGATTTTAAAGAAATTGACTGACTATACCAATTACATGAGCAATATCTGGCCTCGTACAGACTATGGCATACATTAAACTGCCAACTGCGGAAGCATAAAGAACTCCTCTCATCTCTTGCTTCTCTTTCTCACTTGTAGGACAATGCTCGGAACTAAACTTGAAATGGTTTACAAGTGGAGAACAAATAGATTTTGCCTTGCTCATATTCAATGTTTCAAGAACCCTTTCAACATATGCTTTTTAAGATAACCATAACTCCCCAGATTTTCTATCACGGGAAATCTTCATGCCAAGAATCTGTTTTGTCGGTCCCAAGTCCTTCATTGCAAAAGAATTGCTAAGCTCTCTCTTCAGATTGTCAATCTTACTCGCATCCTGGCCAATAATCAGCATGTCATCCACATAAAGTAGAAGAATGATGAAATCATTATCACCAAACTTGTTCACAAAAACACAATGGTCAAATGTAGTCTTGCTGAAACCATGATTCTCCATAAAAGAATCAAACTTCTTGTACCACTGTCTTGGTGCCTGTTTCAGCCCATACAAATTTTTCTTCAACTTGCATACAAGTTCTTTTTTACCTTTAACACTGAAACTTTCAGGTTGCTCCATGTATATTTCCTTATCTAGGTCAACGTGCAAGAAAGCTGTCTTTACGCCAAGCTGTTCAATCTCTAAATTCAAGCTAGCTACTAATCCTAGAACAACTCGGATAGAAGACATCTTCACCACAGGATAAAATATTTCTTCAAAATCAACACATTTCGTCTGACTGAAACCCTTCACAACCAATCTAGCCTTTTACCGCTGTTGTGAGTTATTTTCAGTCATCAACCTGTAAACCCATTTGTTCTTCAGTGCCCTCTTTTCTTTAGGAAGGTTTACTAAGTCATAAGTGCGGTTCTCATTCAAGAATTTCATCTCCTCTTGCATAGCTTTAACCTAATCATTTTTATGTTGATGAGACATAGCTTCTTTAAAACATTCTAGCTCCCCTCCATCTGTAAGCATCATATACTCATGTGGAAGATATCTAGTGGAAGGCTACCTTTCTCAAGTGGATCTTCTCAATTCTAGCTCAACTGGTGGTGCAGGTGGTTTTAGAGGTGCTTGGTCAACTGGTTCTACTGGACCATTATTATTATTATCCTCTTCAGCTCCCTTATGATCATCATGCACTACAAGTGGAGAAATTGAAGTTGGAATAATAGGAATCTCTGGAGATGACTGAGATTCATCACTCTTCTCTACATCACCTCTTCTCTGCATCACCAACTATTTGATCTTTAAGGAACACAACATCTCTACTTCTGATCAATTTTCTTGCCACTGGATCCCATAATATGTAACCAAATTCTTCATGCCCACAGCCTAAGAAAATGCATTCATTGGCTTTATCATCAAGCTTCGATCTCTCATCTTTAAGGATGTGAACATATGTTCTGCAACCAAGCACTTTCAAGTGTTTATAAGAAACATCTTTCCCAGTCCAAACTCTCTCAGGCATTACCATCTAATGGAGCTAAAGAAGAAAGGTTAATTAAATCAACTGCAGTACGCATAGCTTCTACCCAAAAAGATTTAGGAAGCTTGGCATCAGAAAACATATACCTAACCATCTCTTTAATTGTTCTATTTCTCTTTTCTACAACACCGTTCTGCTGAGGGATTTTTGGTACAGTCTTCTTAAGTCTTATTTTATGCGATTTGCAACACTGGTCAAATGGTCCTCTGTACTCACCACCATTGTCTACCCTGACACATTTTAGTTTTCTTCTTGTCCCTCTCTCAACATAAGCATGGAAGAACATAAACGTATCAAGCGCCCGGTCATTAGATTTCTAGAACAATCATCAATAAAAGTTACAAAATAAAGTGCACCTCCTATTGATCTACTTTGCATAATGCAAACATCAGTATGAATCAAATCAAGTATTTGCGACTTTCTAGATGGAGAAAAACTTTTAAAAGCTACTCTATATTCCTTTCCAACTAAGCAATGAACACAAGTTTTAAGGGACATACCTGCAAAGCTAGGTAGAAATTTTTTTTTGCTAAGAGTTTCTAACACTTTCTCACCAATATGACTAAGCCTTTTGTACAATGTTTAAATGTTAGAATCTTTTACAGCCACATTCACGTCTTCTTTTTTTATCTTGCTTTCTATTACATAGAGAGTGTTTACTTTCTTCCCCTTAGCTAACACTAGGGAGCTTTTAGTGAGCTTTCATTTTTCTTCACCAAATTGGTTAATGTAACCATCATCATCAAGTTTTCCTGTAGAGATTAAATTAAGGCGAATATCTGGTACAGGTCTGACATCTTTGAGCAATAACTTACAGCCAATACTGGTTTTCAAGCAAATATCTCTTGTGGCTACAATCTTGGATGTCCCCTCATTTCCCATCCAAACATGGCCATAATAACCATTAACATAGGATGTGAAGTAATCACGATGTGCAATAATATGAAACGAAGCACCCGAATCAATCACCCAATCACTGGTATGACAAGTGAGATTTACAGAGCTTTCATCATAAACAATACCATATCATCATCAACTATGGCTGTAGTGTTCTCTTTGTCATTTTTCTGAGCATCACCCTTTTCTTTCGCCTGTTTTCTTTTCCATAATCTACACTCTCTTTTAACGTTACCCATTTCTAACAATAAAAGCACTTGACGTTTTTTCTCTGGGACTTAGATCTTCCTTTGGGGTTACCATTGTTCTGCTGACGGGAATTTTTACTTTGGCTTCTCCCCCGGTTTTCTTACTTTTTTAAAACAAGTGCATCTGTCTTAGAGGGAACTGCTTCAATGCTTTCTCTTTTAGATTATTTATTCTGCAGCCCATCTGTAACCATATCCAAGATTAATTTTTCGTTCGGCGCTGAATTATTCACTGACACCACTAATATCTCTCAATTGTCAGGTAAAGAACTAAGCAATAACAATGTTTATAACTCATCATCTAAAATAATTTTTATAGTAGTCAACTGATCAACCAAGCCTTGAAACTTACTAGTGTGTTCAGTTATACTGTGCCCCTCCTTGTATTTTAAGTTAACAAGTCTTTTCATTAGATTGGTTTTATTCTGTGTTGTCGACTGCTCGTAAATCATCTTTAATTTTCTTCAAAGAACATCAGCCTTGGATTCCTTCGCTACATGGTGGTCACACTTTGATCAATCCATGATCTAATAGTGCTCACCACCTTCTGGTTTAATTGCGCCAATTTCTTATCATCTAAATCAATAGGTCTAGCTTCTTCGCCTTCAATGAGCTCATGTAAATCTTTCATGTACAACAAATCTTCCATCATAGACTTCCAAATACCATGATTCCATGATTTTAATTTAATCATGCATGCCGAAGACTCCTCAATCTCAATCACACAAGTAATAAAATCAAAAAACCAAGCTCTGATACCACTCTGCTGGGAAAGGAACTCACACAAACAGCTGCAAATTAAGCAGAAACAAAACTCTTTCCCTCTTTGTGTGATTAAAATAGGATATGTACCACAAATAAATAGGCAGAAAACTAAACCCACACAATCCAAAGCAATAAACCAACCACAAGAGACACAGATTTTTACGTGAAAAACCCAAAGCGGGAAAAATCATGGGACTGTAGTCCAATATAATCTTTCACTATATTAATGGGATTACAAGATAAATTATTCTCTACATAATACTAGAGGCTAACAACATCAAGAATCTCAATATCCTTTACTTACAGTAACAGCCTAATATTTATCTCTCTAACAAGTGGGTATCTCAAATAATAGCCAAAGAGAGAATAAAATAAAAATTAAAACTAGTAGGATTGTAGAGGACGATGCCAGGGACTTAACCTCAAAATTTGGGAGAAAACGAAGTTAATTTGGCCTTCCGATCATTTACTCAAAGATTAAAATCACTAGTCCCAAATTAAGAACCTCTATTGTCTTCTCTCTCTCTCTCCACTGCTTCTTCTTCACGCTAAAACCTCAACTAGGGCAACGGCTTTCACTTGTTTTTATAGGCAAATTTTATAGCAAATTTCATCCAAATCCAAAGCTTATTATTAATTACATAACAAGCAAACCTTTTTAGAATTTAGGCTTTTGGGCCCCCAAATAATATGGACCCAACAATGATGATATTTTTATTTACATATTTGTCTATAGATTCAATAAAGAATAAGATTATGGATTGTAGGTTCGACGTTCAATATGTCGGGTTCTTTGCACACACCGCACTGAATGGATCATGATGGCAATCAAACTCAAGGTGATTCAGCTACTAGTGTGTGAATGTCAGTTCTTTGCCCACATCGTACTTAATGGATGATGATGGCAATCAAATTCAAGGTGATTCAGTTGCTAGTGTTACTCATGGTGGGTTGCGACATAGAGGAAGATTGAGGTCAATTGTGTGGGAGCATTTTGAGAAGAAAAAAAATTAATGGGATTGATAAGGCTATGTGCAATTAGTGCAATAATGCATTGGTAGCATGGAGTACTAATGGAACAAAGCACTTGCACGATCATTTGAAGACATGTCAAGTGAAAAGGGAAATGTATGCCACAGAATTCCCACCAACAAAGAAAGCTACCAGTGAAAAAGGGAAGGCCGTGGTAGAAACTAATTTTGAAACTAATGTTACGAGGAGAAAAATGGCGTGCGCAATTGTCATGCATGGGTACCCTTTGAGTATTGTAGAGCATCAAGCGCTTCAGGATGTTTTGTCTTCTCTAAATAAATTGTAGAAGCCAGTGTCTTGAAATACTATCAAAAGACATGTATGAGTGTGGAAGGGCAAATTTATTAGTATATTGAAGCAGACTCAAGGTAGAATCGCCATTACTGATATATGGACTGTGGAAAGTCAAACAAAAAGCATATATAGTAATCACTGCGCACTTTATTGATGACACCTGGGCATTATGAAGCACACTTTTAAGGTAAAATTAAAATGCTTTATGCCTGAAATATTTGAAAGTTTTTATACCTTATTGTCACTGTTCTTTAATACATATAATTTGAAATATTTTTAAGACATTAGTTTTACACCTGTTGATTATATTTCTTTTTTTTTTACCTTTTTAAAGCATTTTTTTTTTAATCTTTAAGGCATTAGTTTTACACCTGTTGATTGGTGATTTGATTGCAAACATTCATGAGAGTGTTATCTTTTGGTCAGGATTAACTAAAAGGAAATCAACATTTGATGAGAATGCACATAAATTAGGCATTACTTCTGGTAGGAAACTAGTGCAAGATTGTCCAACTAGGTGGAATTCTACATATCTCATGATATGTTCTGCATTACATTATAAGAATGTTTTTTGTCGATTGGAGAGCATTGATGGACAATAGAAGTATTTGCCTAGTGCCTTAGAAAATGATTTGGAATGGTTTATGACATTGTTTTCTAGTACTAGTTATCCAACATCTAATCTATTTTTGCGCCATGTATGTGATATTAGATTGTGCCTGAATGAGTGGGTTTCAACTCTTAGGTATAATGAATTTAGAATCATGGCATAGAAAATGATTGACAAGTTTGATAAGTATTGGCGTGACATGAGTGGAATACTGGCTATAGCATGTATCTTTGATCATAGGTTCAAAATTAAGTTGGTTGAGTATTGCTTTTCCATGATTTATGGGGATGATGCTACTTCTCATGTCCAATAGTGCATGGTGATTGTCAAAATATAGTGAAAGAGCACAAAACTACATAGCTACTAGTTCTCCTGAGTATATCTCTAGTTCTTTGAGTACTTTTTACTCTATACCAAGTTTCGATTCCCATAGGAGTTTAACTGAATGGATTTCAGGGTTAACTAGTTTCGTTAATGTTGGTAATGTGGAAGTAAAGGATGAGCTAGATACTTATTTGGGTGAAAAGTTAGTACCATTTAATGTTGAAGAACATTTTGATGTTTTAGCTTGGTGGAAGGTGAATGGTACTAACTATCCTATATTGTCTTAAATTGCAAAGGATATTTTGGTGATTCCAGTTACCACTGTTGTTTTTTAATCTGCTTTTAGTACTAGTGGTCGATTTGTAAGCCAATATCGAAATAGACTTCATCCAAACACGTTGGAGCCTTTGATGTGTAGTCAAAGTTGGATACATGCTCTTTCTGGTGGTATATGGTTTACATTTTAATTTTTATATTTTTATTTATTTAACTTAACTAATAACTAACTTGATTTTGATTTTTATTTGTGTTTTTTTTAATTAGCTGTGGCATCTACCTCTCCGGCCTATACCAAAATTCTTGATGAGGAGTCAGAGATTGAAACAGATGTAGAGGTTGTAGAGGTATATAGTTTTAATTTATATTATTATGTCAAGTATTTAGTTGAAATTGTTAAAACATGTTTTTATTTTCTTTGTTTATCTTGTTATGAGTTTATGAAGAATCTTAGAATGTGCATCAATGGTGATGATTACAGAGAAGCCACTACAAGTTTATGTTGAAGGCTTAACATTATTTTGATTTGTCTTATAAAATTTGATCATTTGTAAATATGTTGAAGATTTAGAATTATTATATTTTTATTTATTTGGAGGTTGTTAAAATTTGATCATTTGTAATTTTATTTTTATTTGTATGTTCAAAATTATAATTTTTTTTAAAAAAGACCGAATATTAAAAAATTATTCTTTTTTTTTAAGTATTCATTTTTTTTTTGTAAATAAAAATTAAATGGGGATCAGGGTCCCATTTTAATTCCCACTCAATTTGGGGATTTTCAAGGATATACCTAAACTATCACTAATTAAAAATTTTTTAGGGATAGAGACGTGTTTAGAGATTACTTCTAAATCGGGTTTAGGTTCAGGAACCCCAAACAGACCCCATTGCCATTACTATAGTTAAGGTGTTGTTTGTTTTTTAGTCTGAAGTCTGAATTTAACTTTTTTTCAAACATTTACTTATTATAGGTTGTTTGTTTTTTTAACTTATCACTTATTATCAGACAATTTTATCTGAATAGAAAAAGTAGAAAAAGTCTACTTTTATCTGAAGTCTGAAATCTAAATGAAAAATTTTAATTTTAAATCTCAAAAATACCCTTAATAATTCATGTATTTTCTAATATTATGTATAAACCTAATTTTTTACATTATCCTTGAAGTTATTTTTTTCTTTAATTGCTTAAAATTTTTATTCACATGGTAACATTAACTAAATTAAAATATTGAACAAATCAAATTATGTCTATTGTGATTAATTAAAATTAAAGCAACAATATTGACTTTATAATAAAGGTTGATGTTATAATTACATTTTTTATTACAAAATTAAATTAAGATCAACAATAAAAATATTTTTTTTAATACTATTAAATTAATCAACTTGTGAAAACTATAAATTGTGAAGAATAAATATATGTACCATTTAAAAGGATATTTATGTCAAACTACTAACTTTTAGACTTTCCTGTTCAGATGTTGAAAAAAAAAAAAAACAAACATGTCATTCAGATATTTTCATTCAGACCTATTCAGATTTCAACTAAATTCAGACCTATTCAGATTTCAGATAAAAAAACAAACGCAACCTAACTCTTTAAAAACACTTTATGATGGTCCAAAACGGTGTTCACCTCCCTAGTTAACTAATAACATTTTACCTTTCCATAACAACCAATCATATATATATGAATGTGTGTGGATGTGTCTATATATATAAGCCTAGGGGACATTTTCTTTCCAACGTCGGACCAAAACTATATACAAAAATGCTTATTTGTATTTATTAGAAATACATAAAAATACTTTAAGTATTAAATTTTAAATAGGGGCAGATCTATAATCTTTGATTATTTGATTAAATTATAAATTTATTGTATATATTTATGTAAATGTCTGTATATATAAAAGAGTAAAAATATATACACAAATAATACAGTGTAAAAAAATCTCTTTTCAAATATATATAATAAATCATTAGCACCAATTAAAATGATAAATTACTCTTTAATATTAGATTTTAAAAATTTCAAATGCAAAGTAACTTTATATATATATATATATATATATATATATATATATATATATATAAATATAAAATAAATCATTAGCACCAATTAAAAAAAATGATAAATTACTCTGTAATATTAGATTTTAAAAGTTTCAAATGCAAAGTAACTTTAATCGACTCGATTGGGTTTGGCTTCAAGGCTCAAATCGAACCGAATCGAGTCGGACCCAAGGCCCCGTTACCTAAAACTTGCATGAAAACAAAGAATGGATAAGTCTAAGTACGAAACCTTTTTTTCGAATTTTTTTTTAAATTCTCCCTGGAAAGATAGAATCGTCAGTGAAATCAAACCCTAACCCTAACAACGAATGAAAACCACCAATGAATCAAAAGAACATGAAGAAGAAGAAGCAGAAGCAGAAGAGCGAGTTTGACTTCTGCAAAGTATGCAATCGAAATCACGACGAAGGGCAGCGACACAAGTACTTCCCAAGCCACTCCAACTCACTCTCTAAATTATTCTCGCGATTCCAAAATAAATTGACCGAAGTTCGATTCTTCTTGAAGAACCCTAGCTTTTTTCGCCTCGATCTCGCCTCACCCAATCGACTCTGGTGTGTCTTCTGCGACTGCGACATTGACGAGCTCGGTAGCTCCTTTGCTTGGTATGAGAATATGAATGTCATTATTAAGTAATCGAATGATTTTTCAGTCACTGAATCGTTAAAAGGTGGTTCTGATGATTGAATTCACTGTTTTGTTTATATCTCAGTCAAAATGCAATTAATCACTTAGCGAGTGGGGATCATTTGAAGAATTTGAAGCATTTTCTATGGAAATATGGAGGTGGAATGGATCGCATGGATTCTTTTAGGATTTCACAAGCTGATATTGCTAAGGTATTGTTGATTTGTGCTTACATGTGAAATCTTATGGTTATATATATAGCTCTGGTTCTTGATAGAATGGATGAGAAGAAAAGTAAATTTAATGTTTTTTTTTTTTTATGTTTTCATGCTGCTTTATTGAATTCCAGAAACAAAGGAAAAGGAAATGAAAACTACAACATAATATGTTGAAATGATGAACTATATTTTCTAATAATCATTTGAAGTATTGAGCACTGTTGTTCATTTGTGGTTGCATCATATTTTGTTGTAGCTTGTATTTACCCTGTTTGGCTTAAGATGGTTAGTTTGAGGAGGAGAAATTAGCAGTGTAGGGTTTTTCTTTGTTGTTTTGTGGCTAAAAGATTTATGACAGTGGGTGGCTTATTTTATGTACTTTGTAGTGGGAGAAGAAATGCAAATCATTGAAGAGTGAAGCTGCGCCTTGTGGGGGAACATCTCAGGGAATGCCATCTGGATTCTCAAATGATATCCACAAAGAACTTGACTATGAAAATTTGAATAACTATGAAAACAATACTTTGCACCATCTTAATTCAAATATTTCAAATGTTGTTATGCCTTTACAGCAGCATACCAATGAGTATCAGGTATCCTGTTTGGAACACTCTGGAGTTGCTAATGTTGGTTCAAATATGCACGTTGTTACCTCTTCTTTGTCTGCGGAGACATGTAATGATACAAGTTTATGGAATGCAAACAATTTAATGGGTATGCAAATAATTCTGTAATTTTTTAATTTTTCTTTAGTCCTGTTAGTTAGTTCATTTGATGTTTGATGTTTCTCAGTGTAATCAGAATGAGATACTTATTCTAGTCTCATGGTATCTGCTGTGTGCTTGTATCTCCTAGCTTACCGGAATGGTGCTTTCAATGCTTCAAACTGTTCCGGTGATGTGTCACTCAATAAAGAAGGGGTAAGATAGGTCATCTACACTCTCTCAGTTGGAGCTCATTTTTATTTATTTCTGTTTTAATTCCAATATCAGGTTGCAATTTTGGTTTCCTTTTTTTATTTTTTTGGGAAAATTTTCGTAAAACCTGTTCTGGCTGGTTGAAATCTTATCTAAATTTTGGTTGCTTAGGGTCAGGGTTAATGAAACAATTATTCAAATTTGTATATCACCAGACATTCGTGCCAGAAGAGAAATTGTATGTGGACCATGACTATCCTTAAGGCCATTGCATCAAGTACTTCTACTAAGAGCTTGTTTGTTAAACGTCTAAAGTCTGAAAATTTATTAATTTCAGATGTTTCTTTCAAATTTGCTTGTTCTTTTTTTACAACTTATATCTAATTTTCAGATATTTACATCTGAATAGAAAAAGTAAAGTTCCGTGACTTTTATCTGAATGAAAAAAAGTCTGAATGGGAAATAAATACTATATTCCAATAATATCCCTATTAAATATACATATTTCCCATATGGTAAAATTTAATCCCTTTTTTATCTCTTTCTAAGCACTGAAATTTTTCAAGCACAGCCCATTGAATCTCTTTTGTTAAGGTATGTTTTGAATTTTTTAACTAGTATAATAAGTTTGATTAAATTTTGCATTTGGAGTAATGTAATAATATTTTTATTTAAAGATCAATTACTACCTAATTCTACATATGTTTGATTTTAATTGTAATGTGCACGTATTTAACTCTTAAAATTTATAACAACTATAAATAATTTTTATAAGGATATAAATGTCAAATAATCATATTTCAGATTTTTTTATTTATAAAAACAAACAAGATGCCACTTATATTCAGATATTGAAAAAAAAAAAACAAACATGTTAGTCAGACATATGAAATTCAAACCTATTCAGACTTCAGCTAAATTCAGACTCATTCAGATTTCAAATAAAAAAACAAACGCTACCTAAGTTGGTTATATTAAAATTTGGACCTTATAGTTGAAAAATTATATTATTAGCTTTCCTTTTGTGCCCTGTGAATTCAGTCTCTCTATTGATTGAAGGATTGTTCTTACATATAGAGGTGTTAGTGTTGATTACTTAAATTGTCACCACCACATTATTCCATCTAATAGTAATAGATATCTGTCATAATCATGCTATTGCTGCTGGGAAAATATTGACTTGTTAATATCATGGTTTTAGATTTTGAATGTTATATTCTTGAACTGCTATCTATTTATGATCTTTACATTGTCTTTGAAGATTGATTTTTATTTATGATCTTTATATTGTCTTTGAAGATTGATTTTTTCTTTTAAATTTTTCTGCTTATAAACAAAAAGAAGACAAATGGATAAAGAACACTACAACTTCAGACTTAATGAACCAAAATCAGGGATTACATTTGCTGACTAAAATGAAATTTATGCCTTTTGCATTTAAAATATTGAAGATATAATAACCATATGCCTGTTGTTATAAAATTGGTATATTAACTTATTCAACTTAGACATGTTAACACATTGTTCATTCAATCACTTGTACCCATGATTACTGCTGATCATCACTCTCTCCATAAACCTTTTTGTGATTTGGTATGATTTGTCCAGTTATTTTATTTGGCTGAAGCTTGTAATATGTCTGAATATCTGTGTGCAGAAGTGCGAAATGACTCTCGGCCATTGCTTTATCTTAATGATAGTCTTCTGGAACCTTTATATGGTCAATACCCTTTGTTTGGGATCTGTGTTTCCTACATGTGTTGCAATTGCTGCAACTACAGATTACTCCTTTTATCGCAGGCCTTTAATAAAGCACCCTGGCTTTTGTACTTCTGCACTTGTTTGGTCTTGTCTGATTTGTTGTTAAATTATGTCTTTTTACCTGATTCTGTTCATGTATGAATTTTTAGTTAGATTTTCTTCAAACATGTGACATATTTTCTTACAATATATGTACCAGGCCAATCAGGATGAGAGATTTTTTAGCAGAGAGATTATTTCTCAGGGTAATCTTTTATGGCTACTACATTTTGGTTTCTGTTTTATAATTTTTTTCCCCTTCTCAGCAAGGTGGCAAGCCCTTTGTATGCAATTAGTTCTACGCAAGTTCGCTTGGATTGAATTTATTGACAGCATAACAATCTTCTAAAATTATTTGGGTAGCTTGGTGCAGATATGATATATATTCCTTATCTTGTGTGTTTTATTTATTAGGTCCACAGAATATAACTCAAATTTCTTCCTTCCTTCTACGAGAGGCTGGAGGAAATGTGCATTCCGGGGCACCTCCTCCATGGTTTGAAGCAACTGCAGGAGATCAGCTGCATGTGCAACTAAATCAAGTTTCGACTTTAAATAAGTCAGGGAAGTCGAAATTGAATCCAAAAAGGGTGGGAGCTGCCTGGGCTGAAAAGAGGAAAATGGAGATGGAGATGGAAAAGAGAGGAGAAATTGTTAAGAGTGATTGCGATCCTAACTGGCTTCCTAATTTTGGTAGAGTTTGGCAATCAGGTTCTCGGAAGGAATCTAGAAAAGAATTTGAATTTGAGAAACAAAAACAACCAAATGTTCATAGTCTTTCTGAGATGCTTGAGGAGATAAAACCTTATGTTAGCAAGCGAATGGTAAGCCCGCTTTGCATACTAAATTATCTTATTGTTTAGAGATGCTTTTATATTTGGGCCACCTGCTTCCTGGGCATTGGACTGAGATTTAAATTTGATGACAGGTAGCACTGTATTTGGTTCCAGAAATCTAAAGCACCCAAATTTCTGGTTATTTGGACTTTTATCTGAAATAAGTTTTCAAGTTGTAAACTCGTTTCTTGGTAATTGCCTGCACATGCATGTTGTGAGCTACTGCTGCTGCTTTTTAAGCAGTAGACTCATCTTTAGAGTAGCATGAATCATTCTATACTTCTAGCATTTATAAGATTATAATCGTGTTAGGCAAATGTCTCTTGCATCCAACATTAAGAGATTTGATTTTTTAACCTTTTAGTTAGATTTAGGGTTTCTGTAAATGAAGTTTAGCTTCATGCATTTTATATTTCTTCCCCTCGCAGAGAAGAGATGCTGATGAACATTCTGGTGATCCTCATTTGAATTGATGGCCATGGTAGTGATGTCCTTGTTGAGAGATTGGTTGTCTATTCCTCCTATTCATCTCTGTTGAAAGTTTGATTCTAGATCTTATAGAGGAAGTTAAGAGCGTTCAAGATAAAGATCAGCTCGGAATTAGTAAATTAGTTGTCATTTATTGCACAAAGAGATGAACGAGGAGCAGTTTGGCAATGTGCTTATTGTATTCCTAACGCATTTTTGTTATCATATAATTCATGTATAAAGTGAGAGACTTGACTCTAATTTGAATGTTAGAATTGAGCACCAGGATGATGTATATAATTGTTGCTTTTGTTCTGTAACTAGTTTGTCCAGTTAATTGCTTGTATGTTTTTCTGTTGTTTTCCATTTTACAAAGGAAAGGCATTTTTACAACTGCACGGCTTGGTTTACAAAAAATAATTATATTACCTAAGATTTAATTGAACGTTTAATCCATCATTTACATTGATATATGCCCACAGTGTGGCTGTAGTGCTTGTAGTTTAGTATGAAGCGAAGTTGGCAGAGACAAATTGCCAAAATCTCGGCTCCCAATTGTTATAGAAGAGTCTCGTGCAAATTCTGAGATGCAGGTCTCTGGCAAAGATTGCAAATCAACTGATGGGAATACTTTTTTTGCTGTAATTAACACCTATAAAGATAGCTGCTACTCTATAAGAATTGTTTCTGCAGGGCAAAACCTTGTTGAATTTGATTGACCAGTGAGCCTGAAGTTCCATAGTTTTCCTTTAGAAGAAACCAAGTTCTCCTCACATAGAAACTCCCAGGAGAACCATTTTTCGATGGTTCGATCTATGTCGTGCACTACAACATCTGTTGTATCCCTATTTCTGGCTAGCATACTAGCTGTGTAGATTGTTGACATCCTGCCCGGCGCCTCCAGCATGTCCCCACTCGGTCCATCCACAACAATCACATCCCATTTATGCTTGAAAACTTCTTGTGGTATATCTTTCAGTGTCAATTTGCATTTTGATGATGGTAAAAATTCTGATCTTGGTGCACAAGTTGGGTTCTGTCTCGCATGCTTGAGCAGCTTGTAAGCATCTTTTGCAGGTCTCTGGTATTCAACCTTGTAGATTTGAGTACGGTTGTATTTTCCTTTGATTGCATTAATCTTGTTGGAGTCATCCTCTAGAAATACGGTGATTCCTTTTGCATTGGTTTTTGAGAGCTCAAGGTATTGAGGATCAAGCCCGAAAATAAGAAGATTGCAAGGCGCCTTACTGGTAATGAGATTTGAGAGAAGTTTGAATTCCTTTTTGGTGAGAGCCGATGCATTAGCCAGATTTGTTGAGGTTCCCGGGGAGTGTGATGGAGCGTTACTGCATGATGGAGAAGTAGAAGAGCATATGTTCTGTAAGGTTGACAGCAAAGTTAAGGAAGGTGGTGAAGGAGATGTAGTTATAGTAAGTCTGAGGAGTCTGAGGATGGAGAGGCTTGTTATGATGAAAACAAGCAGAAGAATCAGTTTCTTTCCAGGAACTTTCATTTTCTTGTTTCCCCGAAAATATTTGTTGTTAACAGAAGAGGCCGGAGCTGAAAAATGAACAAGAGGAGTTAGAAGAGGACGGGAATAAGGCACTTCAGGGGGCATTTTCTTCTTCAATATTCTTGCTCTCACAGCTCCTCTACAGACACTTCTATCAGTCTATCACATCCTGCTTTAAGGTTAGTGGTGGGACTTTTCTTTCTATTGATATTGGTTGTTAATATGATAACTCTTCTCACGAATTTGAGTGAGGAAGAAGAAATGGTTATTGCTTTTGTTCGAAGAGTTGCATTTCTCTTTTATGAGCTGTCAGCTAGTTACCTAATAGCTGCGGTTGCATTTTCACATATCAAAGTTGCATATGTGCGCCCCTTTTTTAATGAAGGTTGGTGTTTCAATCATTTTATGGAGATGCTGACTTGGGGTCCTGGAACCCTCAGCAGGTTGTTTCATTGGTGCGCGTTTTATACTTTGCTGTTTTGGGTTCGTTAGGTGGGCATGAGTGAAGTTGAAGGCGGCTATGGAGTCGTTGCTGGGTCTATTTCCTGTAAGTTTTTATTACTTATTTATTTATTTATTTATTTATTTTCACTTTCTCGATGCTTTTAGTAATTTTTATACAGACTGACATTTTGATTTCTGGTAGTGATGGCCACTGGAAATCAAATTTCAGTTTTTGCAATGCCAAATTCTGTTTTGGTTATTTATTAGTTTTTAATGTTGTTGAATTCTAAAATTCTAATCATTCGAAGTAAAATTGTCTAGGAATTTTAAGGATTTGCGCCAAAATATGCCTCAATAACACTTAATTACAAACAATATTTTCAGAAAATCTGTAAAAATTTTACTCAAATAAGAAAACCATCCAAGGACGAAAGAACTGAAATTAAAACACTCATCCAAAAAAGTGAAATGAGGACAGTTGTGATATGTGAATCAGTGAATGCGTTAGACAAACACCTAAGTAAATGATAACTTAACACCTCGAATTTCAGTAAATGTTTCAGATGCCCCCATGAGCAACGGTTTTACTTGTTAAGAATTATGTAATTGTTGGAGAATTTTAACAATCAAACAAATTTTTTATTCCCAAAACTCAAGAACATACATCAGCCTCATTCTTAGCTGCATTATAGTGCATTATAATACACCATATTGCGGCTTCCAAGTCAACCTTCTTTGCTGTTGTACTTCTCTTTCTTTGGGCGCATGCGCCTCATTGGGAATTTTATGCCCTTTTAGCACTCGGGTTTGGCTAATGCATCAGTTTGCCTTGTTGGCCCATTTTTTTTTTAAAATAAGTAAAAGTAAATTTGCAATTTAATATTATATTATCTAATAATATTATATAATATTAATTTTTATTTTCTTTTTTATTTTTACATTACAATAATTAATAAATTTATAATTTATTATTCAATAATATTATATTTATTTCATTATTATATTAATTATAATTAAATATTGCACTATTTAATTATATTATATTATAATAATTATATATAAAATATTTAACAATTTAATGTAACTAATAATAAACACTTAAATATTAACGAATTTGAATAATATTAATTTAAAATTAATAGTAATATAAATAATGATATTAAATAGGATTTCTCTATGATACAATAAGTATTTTAACAATATTGATTGTGAGGTTAGTATACACCCTTAGATTTAAGTGTTTTAATCCCAACCATTTATTTAATAATTTAATATAACGAACAAATAATTAATTAATTAAAAGAGAACCTATAATTTTCAGGTTGCAGGTAATTAAAATAATTAAATCTTGCTATTTTAATACAATTGGCATAACGAGAGAATAATTTTTTGATACCAAATAATCTTGAAATATCCACATGACAAATGCAAAGTATATATTAATGAACAGAAGAAGCAAAATGTTTGTAAAAGTCACTTACCTCAATCTGCCCTTTTTTATATATTATTGAAATAATGTGTAAAGGTAAGAGACAAAAGTCCTAAAACCGCACTAGATTATTTTGACTACGTAGCAAAGAATGAACAACACTAGGATACAATTGGTTTTTATGGGTCATCAAGTAAAGCCCGGTCATCACCATCTGGTGGAGTCATATACAATCTTAGAGAAGATCATGACCTTCAAGCCAAATTTGCATCTTTAGTTAGAAAATTCGAAGCATTGGAGTCATGTTATGTTTGTAGTTCCATTGACCATTCTATGCAAGACTCTCTAATTTTGCTAGCTTTGAAAGAAAGTTTGCATGAATAAGCGAATGCCATAGAAAGTTTAAAAGGCCAAATCTTAATTTATACTTACAGACCTATAACTCTGGTTGGAAAAAGCACCCAAATTTGAACCAGTGAAATGATAATCATGCACAACCTTCACAACCACCAACTTGACGTCAAAATTTTCAGAACTCCCAGAGTTACTCACTTTATGTCCTACCACTAAGAAAAACTCTTGAAGATACATTGCATTCATTTATAGAAAAATAAGAGCCCATAAATAACCAAACCATGCAAATCTTGACTGATTTGATAGATAGTATCTCCAAACTAACATCAGTCTTCGCCATCCAGGAAAAATGTAAGTTTCCTTCCCAATCAGAACCAAACCCTATGAGTCAACAACATCCTCAAATGAGTCGTATAGGTAACCAAAACAAGAGCTAAGTCAAATTGGTTATAACCTTTCGTGGTCGTAAAGTTGTCAAAAAACACATTCCTGATCCTAGTGAAACTAATAAAGAGTCAATTTTAGAGAATAAGGAAGAGTTTGATAAACTTTTAACCTATGAAGAGATAACCAACTCTCCTTCTGTACCTTTATTTCCTCAAGCACTAATGAAGCTAAACAAACCAAACCATAATCCTGAGATTTATGAAGTTTTCAAACAAGTAAAGGTCAATATTCTTTTGCTAGATGTCATGAAACATATACCATCTTATGCTAAATTTCTAAAAGATCTTTGCATTGTTGGAGGAAAAAAAAAAAACATAAGGTGCAAAAAAAAGCTTTTCCATCAAAACAAGTAAGTTTCATTCTCTCAACTAATAATGTTTTAAAATACAAGATCCTGTTTGTCTAACTGTTTCTTGCATTATTGAAGATCATAAAATTAAAACATGCATTACTTGATCTTAGTGCTATTGTCAATTTTTTTGCTTATTCAGTGTACCTGAAACTTAATCTTGGTGAGTTAAAACTAACCTCCATCACTCTTTTACTTATTAATTGGTTGATTAAGGTACCGAAATGGATAATTGAAGATGTATTGGCCCGAGTCGATAAATTCATATATCGTGTGGATTTTGTTCTTTTGGAAACTAAACCAATTGTTAATGAATGTAAATAAATTCCTATCATATTAGGTCGACCATTTCTAGCCACTGTCAATGCTTTGATTAATTGTAGGAATGAAGTGATGAAGCCATCTTTCAGCAATACGACATTAGAACTCAATGTGTTCAATGAAGATAGTGAGAATGAGGAAATTGAACTCATTGAACCAATCATTGAGAAACACATCTAGGATGAGATTTCTATAAACTCTATGAAAATTTATTTTTCTATTTCATTTGAATCGAATAAGAAATTGGAATGTAATACTGCTAACATATGCTCTATATTTGATTCTATGCAAGTGACTAAAGATGACAGTACCTAATCAAACTATGAAGGCATGAGACAACTTGAAAAGACAAAGGAAGAGAAAGCACCCAAGCTTGAATTGAAGCCCTTACTAGAAGAATTCAAGTATGCATACCTAAAAGATCAGCAAACTTATCCAATGGTAATTTTTTCTAAACCCACAAGCGACCAAGAAGGTAAACCACTTACTGTTATAAAGAAACACAAAGCTATATTCGATTGGACCTTAAATGACATAAAAGGCATTAATACTTTAATTTGCACACAAAGAAGACTAAACCCTCACATGCAAGAAGTGATAGTGAAAGAGGTCCTTAAACTACTAAATTTAGGAATTATCCATCCTATCTCAGATAATAAATAGGTAAATCCAACACAAGTAGTACTAAAGAATTTTGAAATAATTGTTATAAAAAAATGAAATATGTGAGCTAATCCTGACAAGAATCTCATCTAGTTGGCGCATGTGCATTGATTATAGAAGATTAGCCACTAGAAAGATAATTTTCCCTTCTATATTTAGACCAAATTCTCAAAAAAGTAGCAGGACACTCCTACAATTGCTTTCTTGATGGCTACACAGGCTATTATCAAATTCCCATAACCTTAGAGGACAAAAAAAAAAAACTACATTCATATGCCCATTTGGAACATTTGCATTTAAGAGAATGCCTTTTGGACTCTATAATGCTCCTGCAACATTTTAGAGATGCATGCTAATCATTTTTAGCTTCATGGTTAAAAATTATTTATAAGCTTTTATGGATAATTTAACTGTATTAGAAAGTTCTTTAGATAAATATCTCGACAATTTGGAAGAGCCTTAAAAAGGTGTAAATTGGGAAAAATGTCATTTCATGGCTAATTCTGGAATTGTCTTAGGCTATGTCGGGTTTACAAATGAAACTGAAGTTGATAAAGCCAAAGTTGAAGTCATCTCAAAATTATCTTCATCAAAGACAGTTAGAGAAGTCCGTTCCTTTTAGGACATGCACAATTTTATAGGAGGTTTATAAAAGATTTCAATGCCATATCTAGACTACTCTGTAATTTTCTGAAAAAAGACATACTATTCGAGTGGACTAAAGATTGTCAAAAATTTTTTGAAAAGATAATTAGTTTTTTAACATCAGCCCTTATGATGCAATCCCCTGATTTGCCTTTACCTTTTGAGTTAATGTGTGATGCTAGCGATTATACTGTTAGAGTTGTTTTAGGAAGATAAGCCCTTCGTTATTTATTACGCAAGTAGAACTTTGAATAGTGCCCAAATAAATTACACTAGCACCAAAAAAGAATGACTTGTTATAATATTTGTATTGGATAAATTTTGAATGTATTTAATTAGTTCATCTATTATTGTTTATTCTGATCACACTGCTTAGATATTTAATGTCTAAATAGGATGCTAAACCAAGAGTACTACGATGGATTTTGTTGTTTTAAGAATTCAACCTCACAATCAATGACAAAAAAAGAGCTGAAAATATTGTTTCAGATCACCTATCAAGACTTACAAATGTGTTTAATTGATACAACACCCATCAATGATTCTTTTCCTAATGAATTTTTGTTTTCCATATAAAATATGCCTTGGTATGTTAACATTGTTAATTTAATTGCAACAGGCGAAATGCAACTCGATTGGAACTCCCAAGATAGGAAGAAATTCTTAACAGAAGTAAAAAGTTTTTACTGGGATGATCCATACCTATACAAGTAATGTTCTAATCAGATTTTTTAGAGATGCATACTAGACATCGAAGTAAATAGTTTCATTCAATTTTTCCATTTTGACGTATGTGATGGCCAATTTTCTTTTCAAAGAAGACAACTACAAAACTATTACAATGTAGATTTTATTGGCTTACGTTGTTTTAAAGATTTGCATGCATTTTGTAAAACATGTGAGAGTTGTCAAAAGTTAGGGTCCATCTCAAAACGAAACATCCCTAGCGTTAAATTATTGACAACCTACCATTACTTTTTTTGTTCCTTTTGTCTTTGTTTTATAATATTACTCTCTCTTACAATGATATTTCTTTTGTAAGAAAAAATATATGGCTAGAAACTATATAAAACAAAATAAAAACAAAAGAATATATATTAATTTTTGTGGAAGCTCACATATGACTAAAAAAATTAATATTGTAAGAAAAATTAAATTACCAATTTTTTTGGACAGTAATAAAAAAATAAATATATTAACTCCTTAACAGAGTGTTATACAAAAAATAATATATATCCTTTTTGTTTCTATTTTATTTTTTAGGCTTAAATTAATAATTTCATTTTTTTCCTTTTATTAATGTAAAAAAAAAAGAAACATTATCGTAAGAGGATAATATCGTAAAAGTAAGTAAAAAAAAACAAAAAATAATGATAGGGATGTTTTGAGGTATTTTTAAAAATATAGGAACTAAAACGGCACTAACCTCAAAATATAGGGACTAAAAGAGCTTTTACCCCATATGAATGCTATTCGTTGCTTTTACAACAGCCCATGGTGTTTTCCAAATTGTCCTAGATTATGAGATGGGGCATTAGAATGTTCTCGTTCCTCCTGTACAACCTCTAGTGGAGAATTTCTTGAATTAGTCTTCCCAAATCGCTCATTGATCTTCTCCAAAATTTGTTGTTGAGAAGTCATAAGAGAGCTGACATCTAACTCCAATTTCTCCACCTTATCGTCCATGCATGGGCTCTGATACCACTACAATATGTACTAAGCAGTGGCGGACCTGTACGTGGGCTACACCGAGCTATAGCCTGGTCTTGATCAGAAAAATTTCATTTATAATAATAGAGTTTTTATTTTATTTTCATATATGTCCTTAGCTCAGTTATCCTTACATTTTCATTAATTTTATACTATAGTAAAGTTTTTATTTTATTTCCAAATATGTCCTTAATTAATGTCATTATTGCATTTGTTTATTTTAAAAAATTCTAATTGAAAAAAAATATGTCAATCTGATATAAAATTGTCACTAGTATTAACAATACTTACAAAAATAATTTGTAATTGCAATTATCATCATTTTCATAAACTTTTTATATGAATCTTGAGATTTCATTTATTAGTTACAATAACTAAGAGCATAAGTTAGAAAATAAAATTTGAGTATTTTAAGGTGTTTTGATAAAATAATCATCAGCATCTGATTCTTCAAAGAGAATCAGAGCGCTTGCCAAAAAAAAAAAGCACTCAAATACATTTTTACTAAATGAGTTTAGTTTATTATTAAAACTTTTGATTAATAATATATATTTATAATTTTAAAAGATGAATCAACTTTAGTTGTTTAATTTATTTAAGTTTGATAATTAAATACTTGACTTCAAACATTAAGTTTAACTTGCGAGTTTTAATTGATTGTAATTACATGTACTAATTTAATTTAGCTTAAAATTATTAATTGATTTACTAATCCTTATATACTTACATGTTATTATAGATTGCAATGTTGGATTCCATAATTGAGAACTAGTGTTTTTGTATTATAATTGCCTTTTTTTTTTTTACTCTTTTTTTATAATTATTTTTATTTAGAGTACATATTTATGAGGATAAGATTCTTTGTGTCCCTCCTTATTTGATGTACTTCTTTTTACTTTTGAATTTTTATGATTACTTTAAAATATAAATTTTTTAATTTAGCCTGAGGACCCCTGATACTAAGGTTTATTCCTCTTTTGTTTACTAGAACCTATATTGAAGAAGAAAGAAATAATTAGAAAATTTCAGGTTAATTCAGGAACCTGTGGCCTTTGGCAACTTAATTACAAGAATCAAACTTCTACAATTTTTATTTAATAATGGCGCATAGCCAAAATACAATGTTCAAATACTAAAAAGCAGCAAAACAGTTGCAACTACTCCCTACTGTATCTATCCCTACAGCAACTACTTCCTAAAGATAAAAGAGCAACAAGTTGCACCAAACTAGGACAACAAAACAGCCACTAACCCCTGTAGCTAATAAGTTAAAATAACAATAAAAAAACAATAGTGCCTTTAGCACCGAGACTCGGTCGGTGAAAGTGTAAGTCTTGCTGTATACTTGTAATCAAATGGTGAAAAATCGTACTTGAAAAAACTAATTATTGGTGGGATTAACTTTATTTGTATTTATCTTTAAATATAATTATAATATAATATGAGTTTTATAATATTAGTGAAAGGGTGCCAATAATCCAACTCTAAGTTATAAGCATGAAAAATCATTGGAAACCTATGGACTTAACCCTAAAACCATTCCTTAAGCCTAGCAAATATAGCCATCGACAGTAATTAAAAGTCAAATAGGATTTTCTATAATATATTAAATCTTGAATTTTCATATAAGTGTGCAAAGTTAAAAAAGAATTCAAAATATATTTTAAAGTACTCACTCCCGGAATTAATTGAGAGACTCGAATCATCTACATGAATGAAATGTTGACCAATTAAATCAAGAGATTATTAACATAATATCTGCCAATTCAAATGCATTAAATTTATTAAAAAAAGAAAAGAAATACTTAAAATTATTTTTTTTAACAATAAACCTCTATATTATATTTTAATAAACTTCTTGATTGTTAATATACAATTGTTGACCAAATGAGACAGATATTAGTTTAACCATATTTGTAGTTTTCAAGGAGTAACGGGCAGAGGATATTAGGATCGTCATGGCCCAATACTTTTTTATGATTATGGCTATTTTAATGAGAATAATAGGAATTATACGGTTAATATTCCTTCAATAACAGACATTACAGCTAATAACTAAATCTTGAATTTTCATATAAGTGTGCAAAGTTAAAAAAGAATTCAAATATATTTTAAAGTACTCATTTTCAGAATTAACTGAGAGACTCGAATCATCTACATGAATGAAATATTGACCAATCAAATCAAGAGATTATTGACATAATATCTACCAATTTAAATGCATTAAATTTATTAGAAAAAGAAAAGAAATACTTAAAATTATTTTTTTAACAATAAACTTCTATATTATATTTTAACAATAAACTTCTTGATTGTTAATAGACAATTGTTGACCAAATGAGACAGAAATATTAGTTTAACCATATTTGTAGTTTTCAAGGAGTAACGGGCAGAGGATATTAGGATCGTCATGGCCCAATATTTTTTATGATTATGACTATTTTAATGAGAATAATAGGAATTATACGGTTAATATTCCTTCAATAACAGACATTCCAGCTAATAACTAAGTTTAATTTAATTTAATTGAGTAGTTGGGTGGTTCAACATTTCCCTCCAAGTTTTATGATGCAGCAATCACAATAATACGGCATAGATCATCTTCCTAAACCCCAATTTGCACATAAAATAATATTAATTGTTTTTTATGACCTTTGTCTGTATATAGTCTCTTGCTTAAGGCATCTTTGAACGGCATAAACCCTTTGTCTCTTTTGCAAAAACTTTGTTTATACCGAAACGAAATAAATCATTATTAGTTCATTTTATTTTCATAAACAAATTAGGCAAAAACCCAAATAATTTGCAATGTCAGATCTTGTGTTGAGTAATCAGAAAAAAGAATTCTTATTCTTTGAAAAAGTTGGGTATAATCATATATTTTATTAAAGTAAATGATAAGATAAAAAATAAAAAACACACACTCCAATTAAATCTGTGTTTTTTTGTCTAACTTATCCCTAATAGATTCACTTATTGCAAAATTATATATATATACACACACACCTCAAACGCATCATTGAATAATTTTTAAACACCTTCATTTCGTGCCACTTGAATTTGAACTTGAGAGACGTTGAGGTGTTAAAAATTTCTATTTTTTCCAAATAGCAACTATCAGAATCAGTTAAAATCAATGAAACTTTTTATTTTTTTTCAAATTCTTAAAAATAAAAATCTCTACTTTATACATATATTTTTAAGGATAAACTACAATGTAAACCTTATTATTTGTTGGGATTTATTCTTACTTTGTTTCAACAAGTTTGAAAGACGGGATTCAATTCCCACTTGTGGTAATTATGGGTAGATTTTTCGTTTATTTGGAGAAACTTGTTCTGATTTTGTAGTCGATTTTTAGGCTATGCTAATCAAGAGTAGTCCCAACAAATTTCTTATAGTAATACTCCTCCCCCAATTTGGAAATCAACATTCGAATTACACTTATTGCCTTCATGTTGATCGAGGCTAATCCTAACGTAACTTATGATCACTAAGTTAATAATCTGATTCGAAGTCAATTTTCAAGTCATGCTTTTCGCTGTTATGTTGATGAAGCTTAGTCTCGACAAATTTCTAAACCGTAATATTAGTATAATTGAGTAAATTCTTGATTCTTATTATTAAAGAAAAAATCTGTTATCCTGGGATCGTGTTGTCAAAAGTGTCAGCGAGGCCACACTTAAAAAATGACATCAAGCAACAATTAGAATCAATTTTAGTCAAACGCTAACATAACTTCATATTTTACTACAATTAAAGTCTTTGTCGTGGTGAAGCGGTTAGAATTATACATTAGCAGCTTGAATAAGGCGTTGGGCGCTTGAGAATTTTCTTGCTTATGTCAATTGTCAATGGAAAGTTTTTAAATAAGAGTAGACCTTTTAACACTCCTCTAGAATCCTTGTATCTTTTTTGAATTTTTTTTTCCTGAAATATACTCAGTTAAATTGATAAAATATAAATTATATATCAAAATTAACTGTTTCTCACCAAATTTTACCCCCAAAAAAAAATTCTTTCTATATTGCATAAAAATCCTAAAAATAATGGACTTATCTTAAATTTTTTTTAATTTTTTCAATTAAAATTTAAAATATAAATATAAGTTATGAAATGAGGTGGGTGTAAAAAGTTTGATAAAAAAAATAATTTATCTAAATGTTTAATTGAATTTCCATTCAAATTTTAAAAAAAAAACGAACTAATTTATGTTAGCTTATTTAAGTAATTTCATGTAAAGAAGGGTTTTATGAGGAATTTTGATGGGTAGACCTACTCTTTAAATAAATGTACAAACTTTTAGAACTTTATGGTTTAACAATGTAGCTCTCTTCCATTTTCATAGTCGATTTTTCGATTGGACTCATCGTCCCAATGTTGAAATATGATGTTAAAAAAAAAATGAAAGTGGTACCTAATTTCTATCTTTCTAGTAGTTCATTCAATGTGAAATTTTTAAGTGAATTTCACTATCAGATACTCTGCAAATTCATTTTCCTATATAAAAATTTAGGTAGCAATTAGCACTTGACAGATTGACTAACTCAAGAGATTTCCATTCCCACCTGTACTTGTAAGATTTAAAACTACTCTCAAAAGTCACTTTCCTTCGGAAATTTTAAATTCACAGGCTGACGTTTCATTTTCCAATAGAATACATTTCCGGGGTTGTTCCCATTTCATTCTATCACTAAATAATTCAATTTTAAGTAGTCGGATTGATAGAGGTGAAGAAATTAAAACTCAATCTAGGCCATTAATTTAATCAAGATGCAGTATTATATAATTCCTAAACAAATGATCAGGCGAAGCGTATGATAGGTACTTAAAAATCAGTTTCTCAACTAAATGATTCGAGGTACCTGTTTTAGGACATTGCTTTTGTCATAGACGGTGGCCTTTTCTTTTTCTATCAGTTTGTTTAATTAATACCCTTCATTTAGAATTTTAGATACACTTCTGCAACAAGAAATGTTTAGTTCCTAATAAATTGTTATCATTTTTTTTCATTTGTGTTTGGGTTTAATTAATTTCTTGGCTCATAAACAAGTCATTTTCCTTGTTAATGACTGTAGCGGTGAATTGGAATCATGGGGAGGAACACTGAGGAGCAAATTGTAGGCTGTTTTACAAAATTATGAAAGCAAAAGCTTTGAAGATTCTGATAAACGGGAAACTTGACAAATAAGGGCATGATGGAAGGTGAATATAAACCATCTCTTTTTGCTTCAATTCCCAAATCACCAATAGAAAATGGAAGACCAAGCAGTATGGTTATCAAGGTAATGTTTTGTATTCAAATTTAATCAATTTCATGCTCTGTTAGTTCCTACAAGAGTCTTGTCTCTAATAAAACTTTTCATCCTTGGACAGAAAGCACATACTTTGATTCCTGCACATATTGTAGCTGAAGCCATATCAACACTCCATGGCCTTGACCTTAGATGGTCAGGACCAATCACACCAACAGAAATGCAATATGTTGAACAATATGTCTTGGCAAAGTACCCACAATATGCTGGTCATGTTGAAGGCGAAAAGGTAGATCTGTCTAGTCTTTGTATCAATGAAGAGCCCTCGGAAACTGGTCCTGACGACAGGCGAAAATCCCCTAGGAATGGTTTCAGATCGGAACCATCAACGCCTTCCTTTGGAAGCAACCTTCCTGATTTGGACAGAACCCAGTTGGAACCATCAAGATTGCTTGACATTCTCACCAAGAAATCTTCATTTCCCGGAAGTTTCATTTCAATTCCTGAAATCCAAGCCCGAAACAAAGTCCTGAAGCACTGTGGATTGCCTGATGATGAGTACCTTGTTTTGTTCACTCCAAATTATAGAGATGCAATGATGCTAGTAGGCGAAAGCTACCCTTTCTACAGAGGAAATTTTTACATGACCATTATTGGTGAACAATTGGATTATGTAAGAGAATTTGCAAGTTTCAAGGAATCAAAAGTGATACTTGCACCAGAAGCATGGTTGGACTTGAGGATCAAGGGATCACAGCTTAGCCAATATTTTCGGAGAAAATGTAAGCATACACCAAAAGGGTTGTTCTCTTATCCGGCTGACATCAACGGGACACGATATTCAATGCACTGGATTTCAGAAGCTCACCGGAACTCATGGCATGTCTTGCTCGACGCATCTGCATTGGTTGTGGGGGAGGATCGGCTCAATCTTGCACTCCACCAGCCTGATTTTGTGCTGTGCAGTCTTGACAATACTCATAATGCACAGCCTTCAAAGATCACTTGCTTGCTCATCAGGAAGAAATCCTTCGACACATCCACAAGTTCAGCTCATGCCCATGAGTGACATGGAGTATTTGAATGTGAATATAAGGTATATTGAAGTTTTTTTTTTTTGGTTTAAGAACTATTGAAGAAACATGTTTCCCATTTTGGAGATTCAAGAGAGTAAATATTTGTTTGGTTGGGTAATTAATAACCAGTCCAATGACCTTTCAATAAAATTGGATTCCAAGTTGATTTATTTTTAGTTTCTCTATATAGATGAACTTGTTTCAAGTTAGTGAGTTACTAGTGCGAGGAATTTTGCAAAGCAGGGGGTACAATTACTACTGGAAGTTGAACCCTAGCAAGCAAGCTACGCATCCAAATATAGGAAAGCAAATTATTTTAACAGAACTCAGATCTTTAGGACAAATCCTCTCATAAAAATTCAGAAATTAAGAACTTAATAAAACTAGCTAAAACTTTAGACTTGTTGACCTTCAATTATTTATTGGTATAAGCATGTCACAAATCGACAGTGCGGCTCAGCTGTTTCAAATGCTTTGTCGAAAGATTCTTCAGAAAAGACAATTATCAATACACAAAACATTGTCCCAGCAGGAAGGTGCAAGGTAACAGCTATTGATGTAGAATTTTGGACATTGACTGGTTCAATGCTTCTACTGAGTCTTCTAATGCTCTCTGATACCTGGCTATCTTGGAAATTTCCATTTGGATTCTTAAATTTTCCGGATTGCTGGCTAACTTTGGCAAGTTATCTACAGAGGGTGGCCGTTAGGGATTACTTTTGTGAGAGTTAAAAGTGATTTTAAAAAACTCAAAGTTAATTTTAATGAGTGATAAATTTTTTTTAGAAATCTTTTTTGGCAAAATCACTTCATATTACATGAGATTTTGAAAAAAAAAAAAAGAAGTAGCTTTTTAAATTCTAACTTTGAGAATTAATTCTATACTTAATACAATTTCATATATATTCTCATATATGTTATAATAATCCAAAATTATCTTTATTAATTAGGAAATAGAATAACTAACTTTAAAGAGATTATTATTATTATCGATTACATTGAGATAACAAAACAAAAAAAATAAAATTATTATATAAAATATTTATTTTAGTTATTAGTTATTATATAAACATAATAAAAAATATTTTATATACATGCTTATAGATGTTCGAATAAATTTTATTTAATATTATGTCCAATTCAATTATTTATGTTTTTATAGTAGTATAAATTTATTAAACACATATAACAGCTTTTAAAACTCTCAGCACTTATTAAAATAATTTTTATTAAATATTTAATTGATTCTTTTAATAGTTGATTAATTTTACGATACAGCTAACAACAAATTATTATCAAACTGGTTCTTATTCGTTTAGAGTGTAATCTGTTGGTACAATTTGAATGATGACGACTGTATGATCAGCCACATTAAAATTCAATTGGAAAACCATTTTGATAAAGTTGCAATCATTATTTAAAGGAGACTTCCATATTTTGTTGATAAAAAAGCAAGCCTGCTAAAATGGATGCTTAGACACCACCAATGGAACCCTTGAGGGCCCGTTCGGTAATATTTTTTGGGCCTAGTTTTCACTTTCCTTTTATGAATCCAAGTGTACATACAGGTTGTACCCGTTATGAATAAATTACAAAAATAAAGTCAGAAATAAATCATAAAATAGAAATAAATCATAAAATAGAAAATCCAAGGTTGAAGTTGAACCGATCACCCTCTATTTCTCTCTCCCAAATCTTATCGCAACCCTCTATTTCTCTCTCCCAAAATATTATCGCAATCTTCTCATTCTCTCTTACTTATCACAGATCTAAGTGCTCTCTCTTCATCTAGGGATGGCAATGGATACCGCTCATTGCAGGTTTACTATTACCAAATTTGTGCACAAAATTTAAATTAAACTCACCCGCAATCCATTACGAGTTTTAATTTTTTTTTATAAGAAAACTCATCTACTACGGGTTTTGACAATGATCAAACCTACAATGATACCCAACAAACTTTTTGTGAGTTTTCACATTTAAAATCACAATTATTAAAAGATACTTTAATAAAACCAAACAAATTAAATTATATAGCTTATTATATCAATTTATAAAAATAACCTAAAATTTCACATAAAATACTTAATTCTAAATTTTAATCAATGTAAATGGAAACTTAAAATTTCAACATCAATCCCGAAAAAAAAAATACAAGTCCAACACCAATTCTCAAATTTAAGTATAAACTATACAAGTCCATCAAACTACAAAAGTGCAACCACAATCTAGTATCCAAAAGTAACAACACAACTATACAAAAGTATCACCATTGCACCAACAACAATTATCTTCTCACATTCTCATTTAACACAAGCTCTAAGAGTTTCATTTCATTCACCACTATTAGCACACATCCAACTCAATTCTTACAATAATGATTTAATATTAGTATTTTCTAACACTAATACTTTATAAACACTAATTCGAAGAACAAAATTGTAATAAGTATATAATAATTAGTAATTGTATAATAAGTATAAGAAATATATAATACTCCGTAAATATATAATGAAATTGATTTGTATATAATAATTATAATAAGTATCAAAATTATAATTTTTTTGAAAAATAATTAAAAAGTGTGGGTTGGCGTATACCCACCGGATACTTAGCATATAACAAATGTGGGTTTTAATTTGTGATATCAAATCCACCCGTAACTCGTAAAATTACCTGCAGCGGACGGATTTTGACGGGCGGATTTTAGTGGGTTTGCGGATACCATTGCCATCTCTACCTTCATCGTTGGTGTTGCTTCTCTCTCTCTCTCTCTCTCTCTCTCTTACTGTTGCTCATGATCTTCTTATTCTCTATCCCTCGATGCTGCTACTGTCTTTGGTGCTGCTGCTCTGTCTCTTACTGCTGCTGATCTGTCTCCCTTGCTGCTGCTCTCTCTGGTGGTGTTGCTACTACTCTTTTCGTCGCTGCTGTTTCTGCGGCTTTCTTCATTGCTGCTGCCTCTCTAAATCTATGAGTTCTTTCTCCATTGCTGTTGCTGCATCTCTAAATTTGTGACATAATTTTTGAAAAATTCTATTTGGGTTTGATTATTTAATTTTCACTCTTTTGTTTCAACAATACACAGCTCTCTTCATGATATGGTATTTGGGAAGCTTTTGATCTGGTGTTTTGGAATTGTGTAATTCTAGTTGCTCTCTCATTTTTTGTTCATTGTTTAATGTTCACTTAATTGGGATTATTTTTACTTTATGTGTATGTAAATTTTCCTCGCAAATGATTTTGTAACTTCCTTAAATATCTTCATTGTAAGTAGAGAAGAGTGATAATATGATGCTGCTAGTGGCGTTTCTAGAAAAGCTGCAATTTGTTATTTATGATTGTCTAGAAAGGACAAGTTGCAATTTGTTTTACTTGGTCTTATCTTTTCGTTTTATTGACTTTTGTTGTGAATTGTTTCTGTTAGATTTGAATTTTGAAGCATTTCTCCTCTTAAGCCAGTTGTAATAATGTTTTAGATTATGTAATTTTGTACTTCACTCTTTAATTTGATTAATATTTGATGTATGTTTTTTTCCTCATTTTTTTAGTAAAAAGATATGGATCCACAAGATATTGATAATGATGATAAGGTCAATTAGTCTACCATGACTGAAACCATTTTATTTGCATACTACATGACCATATTGAAAAGGGTGATTTATAAACATCAACATTCACTAATAAAATCTGGACCATCCTAAGTGATGAGTTGTTTGAGCAAACCCAAACAAGATTTAATGTAGGGCAGCTTAAGTCCAAGCTTAATAGATTGTGCAAAAGACATAGAGAGTTTTCTAACTTAATAGCTCATACTGTGTTTGGTTGGGATTTTATTTCAAATACGGTCACAACATCATAAGCTATTTAGGCTAAATATATTAAGGTAAAATCTATATTCACAATATATTATATAGTTTCATACGAAAAAAATATATATATTTTTTTGGTTTTATACACTTATTTTTTTCTACAGAGAGTGCCTAGAGTGAAGCCTTATTATTAAAAAAAGGTTAAGGCACTACCAAATTCTATGGGAGATATTCAACACCACTACAACTCTGGCCATTTATGTTCTTCTCCTCTAACCAAGTTCCATTGTCCTTGATTGAGGATTGTGAATTAGAAGAGAATTGTCTTAGGCATGGAGTTCATGTTGATATTGAGGATGATGTCAATTCAATGGTGCCTCTTTCTTAGAGTAAGAAAGGAAAAAGATTGTTTGAAAACTTTGATGTGCAAGATATGATTACCAATGAAGGAGAGATACTAGTAGGTCACTTGATAATATTGATTTATCTGCAGCAAGTGTTCAGGAGATGAATGCTATAAGAGATAGAATTGCAACTTCTACGTAGCATGATTACAAACGTAGTGCATGATGTCTATCATATAATCTTTTATAATTATTTTTTAAAATCATATGTGTTGTAATATTTACCTTAACTATAGTGTCAAAACAATGAAAATGTAAAACTTTTTTTTATTAATGCTAATACTAAAATTTTATTATCATGTAATTTTTTATAATTATTTGGTTTAAATTATTTATGTATGTTTGTGCATGTGTTGGTTAAACAATTACTTCTTAACGATAACTATGACCTAAATGTCTAGGAAAAATAGTTTTTGAAAATAATACTACCGAATATATATTTGCTGTTTTTATCATTCTATATTATGTCTACCGAAACACATATTACTATTTTCAGTTTTAAAATATAGGATATAAAAAATGATACAAGACTCATACTCAAAATCGAAATAAGGTAACTACAAAATACTATTTTCATTCTTATTTATGTTTTTAGAAAATACTTAATTAAGAAAAAATATCGAACATGCCTTGTTTCTCTCTCTTTTGTATTTGATGTTTTCTTCTTCTCGCGAACAAGATTTGTTATTTAAGTTCATGTAAGATTATTGTTTCCAACTCTTAAGTTTATTAAATATTACAGAATCTGAGTTTTATTTTATCAATTTTATCATGGACTCTTAATAGTTTTTACTCCAATCTTTTATCATTGATTTGTATAATGATAATCTTGACGATGTCTAGTTTTGATAATACCTAGTCTTAAGAAACAAGATTTATGGTGTGTTTATATATGGGATTAGGGAATAAGAATCATTAATAGCGTTTATTTGCTAAATACATGTAGGAATAAGAATAAAATTTGAGTGAACTCATAAATTTAGGAATGAGAATGGGAATCTCATTCCTATGAGAGGTCACAATGAAAATAAGAAATGGAAATGAGGAATGAATTGATATTTGTTCCCTTAGTGAAAATTTAAAATTACTATTATTAAAATAATTATTACTTTTATTATTCTTATTAGTAATAATAATTAATAATAATAACAACAACAAAAACAACAACGACAACAACAATTGTAATTGTAATAATTATAATAACAGTAATAGTAATAACTATAATTAAAGTATTATTATTAATAATAGAAGTAACAATAATAATAATAATATTATTATTATTATAAATAATTACTATTAATAAAATAATTATTAGTGTCATTATTATAATTGTTATTATTGTTGTTGTTGTTATTATCATAATAATTATAATAATAATTACTTATTAAAATAATAAAAGTAATTATTATTATTACTATTATTTAATTTTTATAACTATTATAATTATTATTAGGATTTCTTTATGATGCTGTATGTATTTTTACAATATTGATAATGGGATTAATGTGGACCCTTAGGTATAAAAGTTTTAATATGAATCATTCATTAAATATAATAAATAATTAGATAATTAATTAAAATATAGCAGGTAACTTACAGATTACAGGTAAATACTAATTTTTTAATTTGAAATTAATATTAATTTGGGAAAAAGCCACCAATACTCTTAAGGTTTGCTTAAATAATCATATAAATCTCTTTAGTTTCATAAATGGTCAAATAGACCCCCGAATTTCATAAATAATTATTATACCTTTTGATTAAAACAATCTAAATGAATATAAATATAGTAATCGGATAAAAATAATAAATAAATATCATATGATACAAATAAAATCTTGCAATAAGTATAATTGATAAAATAATATGTGCAATGAAAATTTTGTTAATATTAAGTTGTTATTACTCTATCCCGACGGATTAACTAAAGTCTATTAATTACGGAATTTGATTTTAAGATTGATATTAATGTAGACAGAATTAAATAAGATATTGTAAAAAATAATATAAATTTATAAATTATTGTGAATGTTAGGTATAATTAATTAATTTTATTAGTATGTCATATTAATAAAAAGAATATGACAAACTAATAATAAAAGAATATGAAAAATTAATAATGTTAAAATAAATTTTTTAATATTGAAAATATTTTGTAAATTTTATCTTATTTTATATATTATATATATTTTTTTAATTTAAAAAGTTTTGTATGACCATTTAAGTAAAATTTAGAGGTGTGGATGGTTTTTCCCCATTAATTTTATAGCCTATTTAAAGTAATATATCATTCTATATCATATATCGCACTTAAGATGTTGATTTTATTGAAGTGTTATGTTATTAAAAATTAAACTTTGCATTTATAATGTACTACAAATTTAATATAAAATGTTATAAAAAATATAAAGACATTTTTCACTAGTCAATTGTAGCTTTCATTTACAAAATGGTATTATAAAAGACAATTGGTAAAATGTAATAAAAATGGTATGGGAAAAATTTAATAAAGGTGATTTTTCTTGTAGTTATTAAAACATATGAAGTCTTACACATACACACATATTCAGTCCTTCTATGTACTTCTATTTATTAATAAGAAGAAAATTAAAGTCATAGTTATCCTGATGTATTATGAATTGAAATATGAAATATAAATATTCGTAAAAGTTAATTTGTAGACTGATGAAATAAACCATGTTTTATGGGCATTTAATACATTAATTTAAGGTCAAATGAGATATATTATATGATATTTCTACAGTAGTCCAATTTTCAGCATTTACATATGGTTTTATAAGCTAATAAGCCAATAAAATATACCTTAATTTCTGTCTAACAGGATTATTAATCACCCATTGGGTTTACTCGAGACATTTCCCATTAAGTGATTTATATGAATCATTAATCTTTCTTTCGTGGAGTTTATCTATTATTCATAGGATTTTTTATTTTAAAAATAATCAAAATCATTTAAGCGCTATAATGGCACCAAGTGCTTTTTTTACCCAAGGCTTTGCGACTTCAGGTTTTTTAACCAAAATGCATCAATCCGGAATATTAGTACCCGCTCTCCAAGTTCAGTGGTTAATGATGCACGTAAGTATGATGGTATTGGGCTATGCAGCTCTTTTATGTGGATCATTATTATCCACGGCTCTTCTAGTCATTACATTTCGAAAAGTGATAAGGATTTTTTTGAAAAGAAAAAATTTTTTAAATGTAAATGGGTCATTTTGTTTCAGTGAAATCCAATACATGAACGAAAAAGAAATCGAAGGATGTTATTTATATTTCACCATTGGAGATATATATATATATTCCATTACTCTTCCGTGGCCATACATTAGAATAAAATAATCTCACATTAGAGACTTTATTCGATGGATAGATTTTGAAATTAGTTTGATTATATGATAACTAAATTATCTTATAACATTAAGGATATGATGTAAGTACTATTTTAGCAATTTTGAGTTTTGTATTAAGTCTTTAAATTAATTAAATGTTTAAACTCTTTCATGTTTGGCTGAAATTAGTACTTAATAAAACTACTAAAAGTCTATAATGATTGGCATAGGATACATAGTAAAATAAACTTTAAAATGTAATTAAACATTCATATGAATTTTGTATAATTAAACAAAATATGTTATTCAAGTAAAATTGTGAGAATATTTGAAATTATAGGGGTGGTCACTAAAATTTCCTGGACTTGAGCCAATTACACGATCCAGATAGTTTATTCTAACAAATACAACTTGTTAACCACTTTGTCTTTTGGAAGAATGAGTTCTTATCAGCGGCAAAACACAATTCAAACTCATACTTATAAACTACAAACAATATCTCATCAGAGATCAAATTTGAGTGGAGTTTTTGGTCAATCAATCTGATCATTAGAAAACTTATCGAGTCTTTTTTATCTTATCATTAGAAAATAGAGATAATATTAAAGAATTCAGTTATAAATATATGAACGTAAGAGATAAAGAGAGAGATTGTATTTTATTATATCTCTATGTCATTCTCTTTTAAATTTAAAATTACCTTTTTAATAGATTTATTAACCGGTTAACATAATTTTAAAACAATTAAAATTTTTCATTAATAAAAATAATATGTACCATTGATTAGATCTAAGCGTATATATTTCTTACACTATTGATACCGTAAAAAAATTACGGCATCATAGAGGCACCCTTATTATTAACTATTATAATTCATACTCATTATTTTTGCTAACAACAACAACAACAACAAAAAATAGTTTATTAAAAAAAATCATAGTATTACACTCAATATTATAATAAACATGCATGTAATTCCTAAAAAATTATTTGTTTGTCTATTTTGTAGTGAAAAATACTTAATTTTAAGTAAATGCATTTTAATAACTTGTAATAATCTATTCTAATTATAAGACAAAGTAAAATCTATTCTAATTATAAGACAAAGTAAACATGCACATCAATGGGAATTTTATTGATTTTTATTTCAATTTCTATAGTATAAGTAAATAACTTATTTTTATTTTCGTTCCTTATTCTAATTTTGGCGTATTTCGATTCCGGCTCATTTCAATTCCAACTCATTGCTATTCATTTCCATTTCGATCCCAAATTAATAAACGCACTATTAAAGAATTGAGGTTTCACTCCAAGTAAGTATCAATACATTAAAAAAAATATATGTTGTTTCTTGACTTCTATCTTAAAGGAACCGAATGACTAATGTATCAAGTCGTAAATAAAAAATGATACAATGTGTGAATGAAAGATAGAAATAAGTAGTTGTTTCTAATAACCCAACCTGACAACGTTTTCTACATTAGCCCTCCTCCCCTTCTCCATTTCCCAGTATGGATTGGAATCTTAACTTGCTTAATGCAATGTTGACCACAGGATTACTCGAATTTGAACTACATTAATCAAATAGTATAAGTCGATAAAACTAACTTTGCATGTTCTTCCTTGCTCTTTTTCTAAAACCGAGAGAGTCATGCAAGTAGCAAGGCTACTGGTAGAACAAACCTTAAGTTGTTAGTGTTACTCCTTGGCATTGCTAAATGTTAAGATCAGCCCTGCAATTCTCCACATGATAAACTGCACAATTTGTAGTAGTCCCAATAATCTTATATTCTGTTTGGGGTTAAGATTAGACAGGTATAACTTAAAAGTTACAATATTAAAGTGTTTGATAAGCACTAGTTGCTGTACCTTGAAAAGTACGTTGATTTGATTATATACTTGTACGATGAAAAATATGTTATATCTTTACTAATTTCATCAAAACTATTATTTAAAAATTGTATTACTATATATTATTAATTTTTATTTCATAATTACAGTGAGAAAACAGAAATGCTATTAAGTTTGCAAGTAAAAGAAACTAGATTTCGGAATATTGATAAATTGTATTGAAAAATATGAATAAATAAAATTAGAGTTTTTGGTCGTTTTTATAATAAGTCTAAAAATTATGAATTTACCAAAATAGAAAAATTCGAAATATAATATGATAATTAAAGTCTCCTAATCAAAATAAGAAAAAGAAAACAAACGGCAGTCAAATATGAGATTTAAAAAAAAAATAAAAATCCTAAAAGAATCAGGAAAAATAAGAAAAAATCTTAACACTACGAAACGACTAAGAAGTGTGAGAGATCAGCCACATTAAAAGTGTGAGAGATGTTCCAATTGTCCAGCAACTAAAGCACATAAACATTATCATTGATCTTCCATGCCACTTAAAATGGTCCATATTTGCGCATCTCCAATTTAGTGTGAATGCCAGGAAAACGGCTCCGCTGTAGATATGCCATCACTAAGTCAGTTTCTGAAAACATTTTCTTTCGCCGATGTTTGTTCGCTTCAGCCTTGTATTCAGCATTGGCAGCCTTCAAGTGAGTCTATACCTCAGCATGAATTTTCAGAGCCTTTTTTACCGCATTGTCTACTGCCTTGTTTTCTCTAACCACAACGATTGTTGGCTTGACAGCCAAGTCATACACATGGCGAAGGGGACAGGTGTAGACAATATCAAAAGAGGTTTTGCCAGTAGAACGATTCACCATGCTGTTGTAAGCAAACTCAACCTGAGGTAATGCAGATTCCTAATTCCGTTAGTTGTCACCACAAACACAGTCAACATGTTGCTTAAAGTTTGATTGACCACTTCCGTCTGCCCATCTGTCCATGGATAGAAAGCACTATTAAACTGTAACTGCATACCAAACTTATCTCAGAAATGATGCCAGAACTTGTTGAAGAACTTCATGTCTCTATCAGAAGTAATGGTCTATCATGCAAACGCACAATCTTTCGAAAGAACAAATGCGCAACTAAGGCAGCATCTTCAGTCATAAAATGCGTCATCTTAGAAAACTTATCCACCACCAATATGGAATCTCGACCCGTCCTTGTATGCGGCAGTACCGACACAAAATCCATAAATAAATCCAACCAAATATTTTCTGGAACTGGTAACGGCATGTATAAACGTATATTCTGTGCGTGTCCTTTGCCTTCTTGGCAAACTCGATAACCTTATACAATTTTTTGCACATCTCTGCTCAACTGCGGCTAATAATATCACTCCTCCACAAGTACTTGGCCTTACCTCGTCCAAGATGTCTGCCCAATCCTCCTCCATACAACTCACAGATAATCTGCTCCCTTAAAGAACTTAATGGTACACATAACTGGTTAGCCTTAAATAAATACCCATCCTAAATGAGGAAATCCTTTAAACTCTAATGATTAATGCAACGATCCCAAATATGCGCAAAATCCTCATATGTAACGTACAATTCCTTCAAGCACTTGAAACCAATAACTTCATTTACTAAAGTTAACAGTAAAGTTGCTCGCCTACTTAGCGCGTCAGTCACTTTATTTTGCTGCCAAATTTGTGCTACAAGATAAAAGTAAAATTCTGCATATAACTCACCCATCTCGCGTGCATCTTGCTCAAAACTTCAGTGCTTGATGATCGCTGTAGAGCACGAACTCTTTTTGAATCAAGTAATGCTCCCATGTCTTCAACGCCCTAAGAATGGCATAGAACTCTTGGTCGTAAGCAGACCACTTCTGCCGTACTTCATTCAATTTCTCACTTATGTACTCAATTGATTGTCCCTCTTAGGAAAGAACAGTCCTAATTCCCTTACCAGAAGCATCACATTCGACTTCAAACAATTTGTCGAAATTTGGCAAGGCTAACACAGGAACAATAGACAACTTCTCCTTAAGTAAAGCAAAGCTCACATCTTCTTCTTCTTCTCCTCATTTGAACTTTTTTTTCTTTAAGCACTCCGCAATAGATGCGGTTATAGTGCTAAAACTGCGAATGAACCTCCTATAAAATGTTGCCAGTCCATGAAAACTCCTAACTTCACCCACTGTCATGGGCGTAGTCCATTCTCTAATGGCCTATATCTTCGACTCAATAGCTCAAATCCCATCTACACCAATTATAAAATGGAAAAACTCCACATTACTCTACAAAAAGCTACACTTCTTTAGATTAATGTAAAACTTATTTCTCTGTAACACCTCTATGACCATTCTCAAATGCTCCAAATACGTCACCGCATCAACAGAATACACCAAAATATCATCAAAATATACCACAACAAATTTGTAAAAAAAGGGCTTAAGAACCCAGTTCATTAAGCGCATAAAAGTACTCAGCGTGTTTGATAATCCAAATGGCATCACAAGCCACTTATGCAAACCTTTTTTCGTCTTGAACACAATCTTCCACTCATCTCCAGGCCTAATCCGATCTAATGATACCCACTTCACAAGTCTATCTTTGAGAAAACCTAAGCATTATCAAGCTGATCTAGTAAATCTCGAAATGTAAGAACAGGAAAATGATATTTTACTGTAATTTGATTAATCCGTCTGTTATCCACACACATGCACCAACTTTCATCTTTCTTTGGTCCCAACAAGGCTAGTACATCACATGGACTCATGCTTTCACGAATGAATCCCTTCCGCAATAATTCATCAACCTATCCTTGTAAAATTGGATGCTTATGAGAACTCATTGTAAAGTTACGTAAACATGTGCGAAGGACTAGGTCTATATGATGCTAGACATCTTGCAAAAGTCGCAGCTCATCTGGCATCTCTAATGGTGTAATGTCAGTCAACTCAGCTAGCAATGGCTGCACCTCCTCAAGAATAGAATTCACCTCGAACTCATTTTCCTTCTGTAACCTCTTGTAACTGTCATTATCGTTTTCTAGATGTCCCTTCACAATAGCTAGAAAATTCCTCCCTTCAGCCTTACAATTCTTCTTTTTGTTCGTTAAAGGCACTAAGCGAACCTTCTTTCTATTCCACCAGAACTCGTACACATTATCCCTTCCTTTATGTATTACGTCCACATCAAACTGCCAAGGCTTACCCAATAACAAATGGCACACCTCCATATCTACTACATCACACATCAGTTCACATCACTCTTATAAATCTTCCCAATAGAGAAAAGAACACAACATACTTTTGTTATGCACGTTTTTGTCCCTTTCTTCATCCATCTTATTCTGTGGGGTATTGGGATGCTTCTCTATCAAAAGTCTCATCACATCAACTAGTGCCTTAGAAACTTTGTACTCACTACTACCACTATCAATTATCATATTATCACGTTGCACACCTTATCATTAATGATGCCACATGTTCTGAAAATCTTATAACGTTGGTTATCCTCTTCAAACTTTGGTGCTAATAAAATCTTCTACACAATAAAGTTCAACAACTCTCCCTTATCTACTTCCAATTCCAAGGCCTCCTTGTCATCCCCATCCTCCACATCAACCTCTGCTTTGCCGACTTTTGCCTCTACCAAATTCAAATTTTTAAAACCACATTCATTCAATCTATGCCCTGGTTCTCCGCACTTTAAGTACTTATTCAGCATAGGCTTTGCATAGGGATTGTTCTTTTGCCTATGTGGTTGCTGGCTGCTGCGGCCATAGTGGTGGTTGTCTTAACTGCTGTTGCGCTGGCTGTTGCGCCTGACTACTACCAGCCCATGTTTCCTGCTTGTTTTCAATCCCAACACTGCTTGATCTATTTTATATGCCAGTGAATTGCTTCAGCTGAACACTAGAAACAACTAGTTGTTTTCGTTCTTCCAACTTCTTTGCCCTAACAACCATTGTACCCATATCCCAAATCGCGTCTACAATCTCATCCTGCCACTCTTGTTTTAATCCGCCAAGATATTTTATAATTGTCCGAAACTCGAGCTCATCCATGTTATTCCTTGTGTGCAGACAATAAAACCCCTTCATATACTTATCAACACTGTGATTTCCTTACCGACAATTCTAATACTTTAGGTACAACTGTTACTGGTAATCTGCTGGGAGGAAATACTCTTTCATCATCCTCTGCATTTTGGGCCACGACTTGATGAATGAATGGTTTTCCCACTACTTTTCTCCGATTTTGAATGTTCTGCCACTATGTGGATGCTGGACCATTTAACTTAAACGACACAAATTTCACTCGCTTATCCTATGGAACCTTTTATACTAGAAGAAATTTTCTACATCTATTATCCAGTCTAAAAATTCCTCAACATGCATTCCACCATAAAAATCTGTAATATCAATGTTAATCTCGTAATCCAAACTCTTCCCACACCTCCTATCATAGTCCTCAACGTCTTCTTCTTCCGAGTCGCTTCCTAACTATTCACGCATGCATGGCTGACTTGCCTAGCGGGTTCCAAGTTCTAAGGTACTACTTCATGATTGAGATCTTCAGGTGGTTCACCACAATTGGCTTCACAAATTTCTTCTTCACGATCAACCCTTTGCTGTTGTCGCCTCTCTCGATCATTGTTTATGGAAAGTTTAAGACTCTCGATTGTTCACTCTATCCCCACCGATCTCAAGTTATAGACATCTTGCATCGTTTGCAAGGCTGCTTCTACAGCCGCCTGTTTGCCAACCTCTACAGACCGTGCTTGCATCCTTTGATCATCGTCGTCGAAATGGTTCTTCCTTTATTCGTGCAATCATACCATGATGACAAGCTAACTTGCTCTGATACCAACTGACAAAATGAAAACACTATTGAGTTTGCAAGTAGAATAAACTAGATTTCAGAATATTGATAAATTGTATTAAAAAATATGAATGAATAAAACTAGGGTTTTAGGCCCTTTTTATAACAAATCTAAATATCACGAATTTACCAAAATATGAAAATCTAAAATATAATATAATATTAAATTCTCCTAATTAAAATAAGAAAAAGAAAACAAACGGCACTCAAATTTAAGTGTTAGAAAAAAAAAGATAAAAATCTTAGAAAAATCAAGAAAAATTTGAAATAATCTTAAAACTACGAAACAACCGGGAAAGAAACAGAATTTTTAGTCCAACCACGGGCAAAACAGTTTAGCTTATTCTATTCTTCTCGTTATAAGCTTCAAAATGATATATTATACGCTAAAAACAGACACTTATAGTCTAAGTTATAACCTCTAGAAAGATGCCCTGGTCTCGATACGCACAACCTACATCATATAATTTTTTTTCTAAAGCAACTATAGTTTAAAAGTTACAACACCTCGATACTAAATAGGATTTGAAGCCTTTTCCCACTCTTTGCATCCCCAAGGCTACCAATCAAGCATCAAATTGAGTGATCTAGCCTCTTCTCACATTATTCAATTCTTTCATCTACAAAATCCAAAACCATCCTCCCCTTCCCCAATTCCCTCCTTCTTTTCTCATTTCCCAACATTATCATCCTTGTAACAAAGGCGATGACTGGTTTGACTGAACCCTATTTGCTGATATTTCAGTTTAAACACCTAGATATTTATACCAAAACCCAACAAATTTACCTATTCCGAAGCCACAAATATCCTACGAACAGCACAATAACGCAAACATGGATCCGAAGAAGAGTTGCCCATAAAGGAAAATTACTTTTGTAAACTTAGTTTTACAAGTAAAAACGAATATATCATATACCAATTCAATTCATTTGAAATTTCTGACAAATACTAACCAACTTGATCAAGGCAGAGCATTAACTCTAGAGTAAAAATAAAAAAAAAAAAAAAAAAAAAAAAAGCCGTCATCCTCCTATTAGTTGAGGAAGTCCAGGGAGTAAAAACCATTGTTATACTCCCAGTGTTTCACTCTCTCATCCTAAGAAGCTAATACCCTCAAACTGATCCCCTATGAATTTAGGGGTAGCTCAAAGATATTTGGGCCTTAGGTAAGTTTATTATTGTTTAAGAATTTAAATTTAATAATTTATTAGGTATATGTTACATTAATACGAAAATAATTAAATTCGTAAAGAATAAGAATGATAATACTTAAAAATAAAATATTCAAAATGATGGCACCTTGCGATGACAATGGCTAATTATTATATACATTAATTACAAAAAAAAATGTCAAAATATTGTTATGATTCTAACTTTAATGTGATATTAAGTATATTTGTTAGCATTCAAATTAAGTATATATTACTGTTCACTTTCAGTATTTGTTAATTTTAATTAATAGGATTGTAGGCCTTTTGTAAACAAAATTCTTTATAAATTTATATTATTTATTTATACAAATGTTAATATGAATTTTTCTACAAATTGAGACATTCTTAAAATACATGACACTAGGCAATTACCTAATTTATCAAATAGTAAATGAGGTATTGTCCCAAACAACACTAAAATTTCTGAAAATTTTACTTTTTTTTATTTAAATATAAATTTTTAAAAATTGAATATAAGTTATTAAAAAACAAATCAGAGAGATTAAATTTTATAATTTAGGAAATAAGCGAGATATGGTACTGCTAATATCGGACACAATCTTGAATACCGCAACCATTAAGATGCTGTTATTACCAACCCCGCTAAGTAAATGGGATCTCTCCTAAGTACTGGCCATCTCTGGCCTATCGACAAAATCATCCAAGCCTAGTTTTAAACCCTTCATTTTTTATAAATTGCATTGAACCACCAATCATTTGGTGCCCATGCGTAAATGAAATTGGAAATCAAGAGTTGACGTTGAATTGTAAAAGGAAAAGACAATAGAAGACGCTGACGCTTTTTCTTTGAAGAAATCAAGCATCTCCTTGTAATGTTGAAATTTTAAAATTGACTGCCTTTTTACGTGATAGCAATCTAATAATGTTGAATATTGAAATTAATCAAGATTAAGTGAAATGTTAAAATTAATCAAGGTTAAGGGTACGTAAATTCTGCACATAAAGAGTATAAATTGATAAATCGATGTGCAAAGCAGTTACGGATCGTGGTTTATGATTATGAACCTAACGCTCCATTTGGTATGGTCGACATGGTGGAACTAGGATTTTGGTTTTGCGGAGGGCAAAATGAAACATAAATTTCGACTTTGGTTGTTCATTGAGAGAGAGAGGAGTTGAATAAAAGCAAGAGGAGGTTTTTTTTTTTTTTTAATTTAATCAGTACGTGTTAATATAATTTATAAATTTAAAAAGTTAAAAGGAATCATTACTAAACATTACTCTCACAATTGTGAGAACAATAATTCTACTTTCTCTAAAAGTAAACATTTGTTTCGCTTGTTTTTGGGTGGAGCACATATTCCGTCTAATATTTGTAAGGATAAAAATATAAGTTATATCATAATAGCATTGATCTAGATGGTCATAATATTTATCTAATATAAATATCAATAAACTTGTACAACTATAACTGGAAAAAAAAAAGAATTCAAAATGAAAAAAAAAAAAGGACTTACTGAGCAATTTAATGGACAAATTTGTACATATACATGAGTTTCTCAAAATGTGGCGAGGCTATAGTATTAGTAATTTCTCAATTTATTTGCTTTTAAGCTAACTCTAAAAATGAATTTTATTAATTTTCAAAAACTTGAAGGTAGTCCCGGGCACCTTAGAATTTGAGTGGTTCTACACTAATTGTGAAGTTATAAAAATAAAATAATTTTCATCAAACAACTGAAAGTAAAATTACATTAACTTCTAAACTATAATTATAAGTGTTTATTAAACACTTGAGAAATGACTTAGAGTGCAAACCAATCAAGCCAATTCGTATCCAATAATACAATTTAGCTAATGGTGGAAATTTATATTATCATGCTATGTCTAATTTAAATAGAAAAATGACAACTACACTCCTAAGGTTTTAGAAAATAGTTACAAAGATCTCCAAGTTTTAATAAGGGATAACAAAACCCCTTTTAACTATAATACCCTTTAACTCTATAAACTAAAATATTGACTCCAAAATTTTATAATAAATAGAAGTATGGCATTAAAATAAATATAATAATATATATTTTAAAATAATTTTACATTTAAAAAAATATTTTTATATTTACAATCAAAGTAATTTTTAATAATAGATAGAAGCATATATTAAAATAAATAAATTAAAATTAAAACTAATTTGAATATTATGTAAAAAATAATTTTAATATTACTAATAGGGAGATATTTTGTTAATTGTAAAATCTATTTAACACAAAGATTTATTTTAAATCTTTATAATAAATACAAATATATTATTAAGATAAACATAATAATTAAAAATTTTAATATTACTTTATGTTAAAAATAATTTAATATTATAAATCTACTAGATAGATTATATTTTTATGTTAAATTTGTATTAGTTAAAAAAATTTAAATTCAATTTTTTAATTATTATATTCAAACGGTATTATAGTTGAAAGGAAGTCTTGGTGTCCATTTTTCAAAATTTAGGAGATTTTGTAATTATTTTTTTAAACCTTGCATGTGTAGATTTTTTTTTCTAATTTAAATTAATAGATATATCATTTTTCCAATTTAAATTAATACGGATTAGACCTACTTGATAATCGTATTAAAAATTTAAACACACACGACCTACTTAAGGAACGGGATACACGACACAAAAAAATTTTCGTATAACACAATCATTTGATTAACAAGTGATAACATGAGTTTTAGTACAACAAAGTGATGAGCAAGTCATAAACGTTTTGACAAGACATTATTACACGATTATGTATATATTTCTGCCATAAACGGGGTCGCAAATTGAGGTATTCGAATATGAACACCTCAAAATTATTAATCGCGTCAATTTATATCTAATCACAGCAAGGGAAAACGAAATCTTATCTGCGTCGTGACCATTAAACCCTTAAACCTGGCAAATGCCTAAGTGTTACTGTAATGGGCCGATCCACGAACGCTAGGGTTGGGCTACTGTCCTGGCGTGGATTCATGCCAACGAGCTGGACCGTTCATGCCAGGCACGACTTGCCAGTACACTGACCATTTTTAGCGGCCCACGTAGATTTTATCATTTTATGAAATACCTAATTATTTAATTATTTTACATTTATGTATCATCCTAGTAGACATAAATTAACGGCAATAATAATGCAAGTAATATTTAATATATACAATTTGCATTATCACATTTCATTTATATCTTTTTTTTAAAGTTGATTTTCTATATTGTTCGACAATTTAATTTAAAATACTACATTTATATTATGAATTAGTTTCATATTATTTTTTTGCGCTGTATATATTATTTTTTTTCATTGTAAGTTACACTACCAAATATGAAATGAATTTGTTGTTGTATTCGATTACTGTTTTCAAACTCTCCTTTAATTTGTATTAATGATTTATGATCAAATATCTTTTATTTTTCAATTTTCATACTAGGGACCATGACCGAATGAACTACAGTGTCAGCCCGTAACCTATCAAAGCCAAGTGGGTGATTTATTACGGCAACCAAAATTTATTTGTTTTGCTTAATATCATCTGTCGTGTCGTGTCAAAGTCGGTTTATTTGTCATATCTATTAAATACATAAATTTTTAATCAGTAAATATTTATAAGACCGACTTGAAACTCAAATTTTCTCATGGAGAGCTTCTAACATGTTACCACTTAATCCTACTTGGATTCTTCTCGATGTTAATTAGGTAATATTGATAAAATAAAAATTATTTTAATTAATTTAACACTTCAAGAATAGATTATGAGTAATGTTAGGTATCTTAAAATTTAAGTTTCAATTTAAATATTCACTGATATAATATTTATCTATTGAATGATGATTGAATAATTATACAAGTTATAAAATTTATCATCTAATACATTAGTAACACAGAACATTGTAATCAATCAATTCATAAATAGTATCTTGCTATTTAACCATATTTAAAAATCAATTTTCTCAACAAAGAGTAGAGTATATAGATTAAATTAAAGGATCTTGATAAGTTACGTATGATGTAATTTATATCAACTAAAAAGTAATTTTTTTTATGATTAGAAGATTTAATTTGTATAAATCGGTGTTGGTTTAATACCAATAATGAGAGTCGTTTCAATATGATAAGGGTCCATATCTATCCACAATTGAAAATTCGTTAATAGTGTGCTTTTCCTATCTATGATGTCCCATTTTAGAATATGAAAACAAAGAAATGTATATATGTCTTGTCTTCTTGTGTTCCATTCCATTCCAGTTTGATACTAACTTTTGGTCAAGTTAACTCAGCAGCTGCCTAAATTAAAATCAACATTCATTATTAGCTATCAAATAATTAAAAAAGTTATCAATATGTGCTTGTATGATAAACTTAAAACTCAATTTTTCTTATCAAGAGTTTCTAAGACGTCACTAATTAATTTACTTGGACTCTTCTTAATGGTAATTAGGGAATATTGATTCTATAAAAATTATTTTAATTAATAAGAATAGATTCTGAGCAATGCTAAGCATTCCAAAATCTAAGTCTTAATTTAAATACCAACTGATATAATATTTATCTATCGAATGATGATTGAATAATTACATAACTTATAGAATTCCTTATCTAATACATCGTGACACATAGCATCATAACCTATCAATTCATAGCATCTTGCTACTTAACCTTACTTGAAAATTAGTTTTCTTAATGGAGACTAGAATATATCGATTGAATTAAAGGGTCTTGATAAGTTACATGTGATGTAACTTATTTCAACTTAAAATTAATTTTTTTGTTTGATTCAATTATTAGCTGTCAAATAATTAGAAAGTTATAGAAGACTAATTTTAGGTCAAGTTAGCTCAATAGCTACCTAAATTAAAATGAATATGCAATGATGACTATATTTGATTTGTCTAGTAGCTTGTAGGGGTGGGCAAATTGGGTTTCGATTAGGTTGTTTAGGTTTCAGTTTGGGTTACAATCCATATGATTTGGAGAATTCAACCCAATTGGGTTCGAACTATAAATTTGAACTGAACCGAACCGAATTTGAGTTATAAATTTGGGTTCATTTATATTAGTAACACTAATTTTACTATTGTACAAATTTTATTATGCTCGCAGGCGCACGAATCTATTGTAATATATATTTATGATGGCAAGTGTCAATCCCATGAATAGGTAGATTTAATCATGTGTAGGGTTAATTTTCTAAGTTCGTTTGTGAATTGATTGGATGTGATTTTTGAACAGCACTAAGATAAAAAAAAATGAATAAATTATAAATGAAACAACGCAAATGTAGCATTTGAATCTTTATATTCACACTCAAAAATTCACTATAGGCTTAATATTCCTTTTTAGTTCCAATTAATTTATGAGGGGAGAATTTTCAGTCTTGATAAGTCTCATTCTGATAAATATGGTATCAAGCATTCATTGTGCCAAGGGAAAATATTTTCTGCTAAATGTGATGTTAAGTATATGTTGTGCTAAATGATAACAATCTTCCTATTGACAATGTGGCAAGACCGTCTACTAAATAATTTAGATACACTCTTTGCCAACATTGATTCAAGACAAGCCATGAGTACTAGAGGAGAGTCTTTCTCTAATAAATATAGTGTAAAGTACTCATCGTGCCAAACAGTAATGATTTTACACTATGAAAAATTCAATTGAATATTAATTTGTTACAAGGATGATAATTTTACATCTTCATGTTATGTGTCACTAATGTATTAGATGTTGAATTTTCCCTAGTGACACATAACATTGTAATGTTATTGGATAACATTGTAATCCATCAATTCATAACATTTTGCTACTTAGCCCTACTTGAAAATCAATTTTCTTACTGGAGATTAGAGAATATATATTAAATTAAAGGGTCTTGATAAGTTACATGTGGTGTAACTTGTATCAAATCAAAATTAAAATTTTTAGTACTATTCAATATTAGCTGTCAAATAATTGAAAGGTTATAAAAAGCTAATTTTAGGTCAATTTAACTCAGCAGCTGCCTAAATGAAAATCAACATGCAATAGTGACTTTATTTGATTTGTCTAGTGGCTTGTGTCATGTCATGTCAATGTCAGTTTATTTTTCATATCTACTAAATACCCAAAAAAATATATGCTTATATGATAGACTTGAAACTCAATTTTTCTTTTCAAAAGTTTCTAACACGTCACCAATTAATTCTACTCGGATTCTTCTCGATCGTAGTTTGGGAATGTTGATTACATAAAGATTATTTTTAATTAATTTAATGCCTATTGAAGAATCAATTATAAGTAATGTCAGGCATCTCAAAATTTAAGTTTCAATTTAAATGCCCACTAATATGATATTTATATATTAGATTGTGATTGAGTAATTACATAAGCTATTAAATTCACCATCTAATAAATTAGTGACATATAGCATTGTAACCCATCAATTCTTTGTGTCTTGATAGTTAACCCTACTTGCATATCAGTTTTCTTGATGAAGATTAGAGTATATAAATTAAATTAAAAGGTCTTGATAAGTTACATATGATATAACTTATATCAACTTAAAAGTATTTTTTTGTATGATTTTATTATTAATTGTCAAATAATTAAAAAGTTATTGAAGATTGATTTTTGGTCAAGTTAAATCAGCAGCTGCCTAAATAAAAATCAATATGCAATAATGACTTTATTTTATTTGTCTAGCAGCTTGTGTCTTGGTAAGTTACATAACCATCATCTCCACCACCCATCTTCATCACCACCATTGCCTACCACCTTCGCCATCAATCCATCACCTCCACCAACATATGGTGAGTTTTGATATTGGGGTTTTTTGTTATTAATGATATTAGTCTTACTTTATGTGATAATCTAAGATCTTTTTTTTTTTAATTTCAATTTGAGATTTGATTACAAGTTAGTATTTGATTCATTTTTCAACCAATTAAAAGAGAGGGAGAGAGATGAGAAGTTAATTTATTAAGAGATTGAGAGAGAAAAAATACTTATTTTTTACTTCTCATTAAAGAGAATTCTAAAATAAATAATATTAATTAAAAAATATGGACCAGTAAAATAAATTGAAGGGTCAAATATCAAAGTCCTGTTCAAGTAACCAATTTAGGCTTTTAGTAGTATTCGTGGAGCAATCGGCTACATTTCAGGCCCACATACGCCGGTGTCATTAATTGTTTGAAATTCGTTCAAAATGATAGATTTCACTATAAGAATAAAAAAACGTGTCTGATTATGAACATAATTAATTTTTAGAGTGATAACCGTAAAATGCTTTTGATAATTTTAAAAGAGTGATGCTTCATTCTGAAGTGCCCCCAGGCATAGTTCAATTGGCTGCAATCACTTGAGTTCGAGTAATACTTCAATTTGGAGTTTAGATAATTGAATTTTCAAAAATCCATGAACATAAGCATCTTCTCTATTGGGACGAATATAATCTTAATCACCCAGAGCATCATGCATCTACCAGAAAAAATAATACTGCTTCAAATGGAAGGGAAAATAGAGAGGAAAAAAAATTTCAAACTATTCAATACACAAACAAACTAATAACATTGCAACTCACAGAGCTTGTTTGTTAAACAAACATTAGTTCCATTAAAACTGACATCTGAACTAGAAACATTGCCACACACTCATAGGTAAGTTAAGCCTGCAATTCAAAAGGAACATAAATACATAGCCAAGAAGGCATCTATGCCGCTTCAGCTTGTCGTCAATATTGTGTTCTTCCATCGCCTTCAGTGATCACATCTTTAAAAGCTCCACCACTGGGGATCATTGGCAGGACATGCTCTTGATGCGGAACAATGACGTCCAGAAGATATGGTCCAGGAGTGTCCAACATAGTCTGAATTGCAGCTCTCAGATCTGCCTTCCTTGCTACTTGTGCTCCAGGTATTCCACAGGCTTCTGCAAACTTCAACATATTCGGGAATATTTCAGACTCTCTTGATGGATCTCCCAAATACGTGTGAGCCCTATTTGCCTTGAAAAACCGATCCTCCCATTGCACCACCATGCCCAAGTGCTGATTATTCAACAGCAATATCTTGATGGGGAGTTTCTCTACCTTAATAGTCGCCAACTCCTGGACGTTCATGAGGAAACTCCCATCACCATCAATATCTACAATGATGGCATCAGGATTTGCAACAGCAGCTCCAATTGCAGCAGGCAATCCAAAACCCATAGCCCCTAGTCCTCCGGATGTTAACCACTGGCGAGGTCTCCTGTACTTGTAAAACTGAGCAGCCCACATCTGATGTTGTCCAACACCAGTGCTAATGATTGCTTCCCCATTGGTCAATTCGTCAAGAACCTGAATTGCATACTGCGGTGGAATTGCTTCATCAAATGTCTTAAAACTCAAAGGGTATTTCACTTTTTGCTCATCAAGCTCTGCCCTCCAAGCTGACAAATCAAACCTACCCTTAGCACCTTTACTCTCCAATATTCTATTAATTCCCTTCAAAGCCAACTTCACATCTGCACAGACCGACACATGAGGCTGCTTATTCTTCCCAATCTCCGCAGAATCAATATCAATATGAACAATCTTAGCTCGGCTAGCAAAAGCCTCAACCTTCCCAGTCACGCGATCATCAAATCTAACCCCAAACGCAAGCAGCAAATCACTCTTATCGACTGCATAATTAGCATACACAGTCCCATGCATTCCTAGCATTTGCAATGACAACTCATCCGTACCAGGAAACGACCCCAAACCCATCAAAGTACTTGCAACTGGTATCCCCGTAAGCTCAACAAACTTCCTTAACTCCTCACTAGAATTCAAACACCCGCCGCCAACATACAACACAGGTTTCTTCGATTCTGATATTAACCTAACAATCTGTTCCAAATGAACCTCATTGGGTTCTTTAGGCAACCTAGACATGTAACCGGGCAATTTAATGGGCTGGTTCCAATCGGGAACCGCCAGCTGCTGCTGTATGTCTTTCGGTACATCAATCAACACAGGGCCTGGCCGCCCAGAGGTTGCTAAAAGGAAAGCTTCACTAACAATCCTAGGAATGTCGTCAACATTAAGTACAAGATAATTATGTTTTGTAATGGAGCGCGTTACCTCCACAATAGGAGTCTCTTGAAACGCGTCCGTGCCGATCATCCAGCGCGGGACCTGGCCGGTGATCGCCACGAGAGGGACGCTGTCGAGGAGCGCGTCGGCGAGCCCGCTGACCAGGTTGGTGGCGCCGGGCCCCGACGTGGCGATACAGATGCCGGGTTTGCCGGAGGAGCGAGCGTATCCCTCGGCGGCGAAGACGCCGCCTTGTTCGTGGCGGGGGAGGACGTTGCGGATGATTTTGGAGCGCGTGAGGGCCTGGTGAATCTCCATCGACGCCCCGCCCGGATAGGCAAAGACGTCGGTGACGCCCTGGCGCTCGAGGGCTTCGACGAGGATGTCGGCGCCTTTGCGGGGCTCGTCAGGGGCAAATCGGGAAGAAAAGTTTGTTTCCGGGGTTGTTATTACAATTTGGGGGGTAGTGGTGGAGGAGGGTTTGGGAAGGGAGTTTGTGATGATTCGGAGACTGGGTTTTTCGAAATTACGAGAAAAAGGAAGGGTAAATCTGGGAATTGGTAATAATGCTGACTTTTTACTTGTGGTGGAGACGAAAGAGGACGAGGAGGGATTTGTGAATGTGGCGATGTGCGCCGAAGTTGCTGCCATTGTTGTGTACGACTGTACGAGAGAGGTAGCCGCTGGACAGGGGGTTTATGGAAAGGGCGTTATGGAGGAATCCCTCAAATGCGATTCTTACCCATGAATTTACCTTAATGCCCCCGATAGTGGCCAGTCTTTTCCTAGGGTAAAGTAGGAATTAAAGATGACTATTTTGCATTTTTGTTACTTTTTATTATATTTGTCGGATTTTGATTCCCCATCTTTCATACCCACGAGCATGTATTTTTTTGTTATATCTGTTATTTATCATGCCAGTCACACCTAATTAATTTAAGACCAGTTTAATGTGACTCTCAGATATTCCTATCAAATCAGATTTAAATGTTAGGATCATTAACATTATTATAAGAAAATAACAAATGTGATTTAAATGTTAAGATTACTCGTATTATTATGAATGCATTTGAACGTTAGGATTACTAAAATTATTATGAATGCATCTGTTTTGCAATAATTTATTATAGAAAGCATATTTAATTTTCAGTACTGCTCACGGTGCTAATGGCCGCTTTAAAAATTCATTGAGTTTGAGATAATGTAACTGCTAAAAATAGACATAGCACATTTTAAGTGTTTACTAAATCTAAATGTACATTAAGTAAAAGTTGACAATATTTGCACACATAATTATTTTAATTAAAATTTATATTAATATTTATTACAATCAATTCTCAAGATGAATTAAATAAATAATATGTATTTTGAAAAATAAAATATTAAATTTATTTAAAAAGTTCCGTTGGGCTTGAAAGCCCAGCTGGCCCAAGTGGTGGCTGAGCCAAACGGGCCCTAAGTCTACTAAAAAATGTCACATACATAACAATATTTTTTTAAAAAAAAATCCTACAGAAAGCTATATGCTAAAGCTCTTTGAAAAAATGTTGTAACCGGCCGGACCGGATCTATTCCATTCCCTACGATGCATTTGTATTTTCTAAATAAGAATCAGTTTTGGTCCATCCTGCACCTGCCCCAACAACATGGAGTATGAAACAACCCTAGATGGTGTAAAATTAGCCAGCAAGAAAGGCAAAAAGAACAGAAATCTCTCTGCCAAAAACTTCCGATCAATCTGCGAGGGAACTCAAAATGTACACATGACAGAGTTTTCAAATTAAATAATTATTCGAGTCAAGCTTCCAGTATGACTGATCCGCTAAGAGAGACTTTGCCACACTTCTCCTAACATTATTATAACTTGTACAATTGGCGGCGATTCAAGACATGTCACGCTTCTCAGCTATCCCACAAGTTTGCATGTGAACGATGCAACTATTACATTATTAATCCCTGAAAACGAAATATACACGTAAGAACGCAATCACTAAAAATAACAAGTCTAGTAGATCATTGAATGCGCAATTAGTGGAAAAAAAAAGGAAAATTTATAAATATAGCCAAAAATTTTTTATAAATTTTAAAATTAACCACACAAACTTTTTCCTAGTTAATTGTTAATTTTTTAGATCAAATTGTCCTCGCCAATTTAAACAAATTTACAAACCAATGCCACACATACACTCTCCACACTCTCTACACTCTCAACACTCTCAACCTTCTCCAAAAAAACACCACAAATATTCTCTACAAATCATCAAATCTCATCAAACAAGTGTTGTATAGCTGAAGATATAATCATTAATTGATAATTGGGAAGCTTCTTGAGGTTAGTTTCTATTTTTGCACAATACAAACCTAAATGCGAAATTGATTTGGTTGTATTGTAAATGTTGTTATTTTTCATTTATAAAATAATATAATTTGTAAAAGTGCTTACTTGGAGTAGAGAAACTTAGTTTAAGTAGAGAAATCGGGAAAAAAAAAGTCAGAAATTCGAAGAAAAAATGAACCTAGATTTAGTGCGACAGAAAGTGGGACAGGTGCCTGTCCCACTTCCTGTCCCACGTAAGCTTTCTGTATTTTGGTGAGACAGGCTCCTGTCCCATGCCTGTCTCACTAAAACTGCGTGTCTCACTAAAACAGCCTGTCTCACCAAATTTCAGACATTTTTTTAAAGTCATAATTTTGGCTATATGTGTCTGTTTAGAGCGTATAATATACCGTTTTGAAGCTTGCGTGGAGATGAATCAAATTTAAAATCTTGAATTGCATTGTATGAAATGGTTGGACTAAGAATTTGTGTAAATTTAATTGCGATGGGCAAGTATATATAAAAAATGTGCCGCAATTCTCTTTATCATATTTTGTAGTTTGTAATCTTATTTCTTTTGTTTTTTTAATGGTTTTAGGCATGATGGATTCGGTTGTGCTTCAATTGTGTTACGACGGTTGGTGGGAGACGTTGGCAGATGGGCGTATGGAGTACGTGAATGCTAAAAATACTACTTTTTTTGTTCGGAAAGATTGTACGTTTGATCAGCTTTTGGCAAGAGTGTATGAAATTTTACAGATAAATCCTAATGAATATACTATGACAATGAATGCAACTATGAAGTCTAGCAACACAATGTATCGTGCATGTTCACTACCTATGAACATATTTAATGATAAAATGGTAAATGTTGTATTACATATGGCCTCTGATGTGGTCAACTATGGATGTATCCCTGTATTTGTTACCACATCTCCTCGAGTTCCGGTCGAAGATCTTGAGCCATTTGTAGAAACTGAATCTTCTTTTAGAGCAAACGACTCTGTCCCCGATATTGAAGAAGAGGTGTTACCACAGCCGATATTGGGGCAGCAATATTACTCTCCACTCCATGAAAATAATTACTTCGTTGATGAGAACGGTAATACATTTGCCAATGTTGAAGAAGAAGTTTTACTAGTAACGACATCGTTAGAGCAACGGTACTCTCCATTCCACAACAATGATTATGATACATATGCTTGGTGTTTTTATTCTACTTAGGGATGGTAATAAGGTGGGGTGGGGGTGGGGAGACCTACCGCATTTCCTACTTCATTAAAATTTTTTTTTCGCTATTCTCCATTCTATTTCCCAATAAATTTAGTGAGGTGGGGATGAGGAATCCCCATGTAAGGAATGTTTTCCTCACACCAACCTCATTCTCTATTTACTTATTTTATAATAAGTATAGATACATAATTTCAATAAATTAAATATTAAGGATTTAAATAAAATCATCACCATATTATAAAAATATTTAAATTATTTTAAAAATCTCTAAAAATTCAAAATGTTATCAAAACTAAAAAATATTTGAAGAGAGCATTTAAGAGAGAAAATAAAACATAACAATATTTTAAGGTGAAATAATAATTATAGTATAGAGTTTTCTTTTAGTTATAGCATATTTATATTATGTAAAAATAAAAAAATATATTAACCAACATTATAATTGATAAAATAAAAATTAAAAAAAATTTATATATAATGAAGATTGCGGTGAGATAGAGAATACAAAACTAAATTCTATCCCATTTTTAAAAATTATTTTTCTCTCATTTTTCATCTCATTTCTCAAAATTTACTTAAAATTCATCCTATTTAAAATAGTACTCTATAAAACTCTAAACCCATAAAAATTTTTATCATTATTAGTTCTACTATCAATATTTTTTAATAATAAAGTGATCTAGGTGTTTGGACACGGAACCTCTCAACCATTTTGTAAAACAATGACTTGTACATGGGCCGCATTCAATGAATCTGACATGCCTCTTGATGCAATGAATATTTTCATTTCATACATCATACAACAGTGTCTCATGATGGGAGACCCAATGCATAGCAGCACAATTTTTTTTTTTTTTTTTTTTTGGTGAGGGGAATATAACCTCCATTCATTCATTCGTAGAATTGAATAAATACATAATTTTTAACGGTTATGAACATAGCAGCACAAAAATTACTAAACAGAACTAAGACTCATGCATTTCATAAGGTGATCTTAGGGAAAAAGTAAAATATACAACGACAGTCAAATATCACCATTTAATAGTACCCAAAAAATGCCAATTTCCGACTAAATTCAAAAGTAGCATTGACACTGACAGAGATAGGACCCAACAATAAGCAAATTCACGTGATCACTTTTGCTTACGACAAATTAAAACAGTGGATTCAACGACCACGATGCCAAAGCAGCAAAACCCCATATGAACCCAGCAAACACCCAAAATAATATTTCAGTTACATGCATCCAACCAGTTGAAAATGAATTCTAATCCAATCAGCTATAAACACACATACCGGCAAGGTACCTTTCATTTTCCAAACGGTCCACATCAACAACAATACTACCAACCAAAATTGAAAATTATAGCCGCAAATGTAAATGAATCTTAAAATTGTTGTTCAATATCAAATAAAAAAGTTATACATGTCACATATTTTAAAAGAAAAAATTCACAAATCAATGCATGCAAACATCTTACAAGTACATCGTAATTAATTCAACATAACCAAATAAAACAATAAACGAAATGGAAGTACCTAAGAAGAGCCAACGATGATGTTAGTGATGGGAATGACGATCGGCTTAAGGAAAAATCCAACGAAACGCATCACCACGAACCCTGTCTCTGCGAGGATCGACGACATTGTCCTGAGTGTCCATTGCTCTCTGTCTGTCTATGAATGTTAAAATTCGGATCCCGGTCCAGGTGTAGCCTTTTTGGTTCTGGACGTGGATAACAATTCATCTTTTTAGATTTAAATAAAAACCCAAATTTTTTAACTCTAGGTCCGGTACAGGTTCAATCCGAAAAAATTTAGATTTCCGGATTCCAAATTTTTAGCTTGGATTTTTTTTTAAAGCATAATTTCTCTTATTTGCTTTCAAAAACCCTTTATCAAACTTTACTCGCTGCAACTTGCAAGGAATAAACGATGAAGTGATGAACATTAAATAACCAAAGCCAAGATTATTATCAACAAGATCACTCAACCAAAACTTCTCGAATTCACAATCTTAAAGGGGAGAGAAAAAAATACTTTTTCAAAATCCCATTTATAGCCTTTACTTGTTTTGTGATTTCCTTGTTCATACTCCCATCAAATCACAATCCAATGCCCCTTCCAATAATCAGAACCTAAAGAGAATGGAATGAATGGAATCACGTTCTTGGGCCAATTTCCCAAAAATATCGTTGATGAAAGTGTTCGTCACGCCCATGGCCTTGTTGGAGATACTGATATTTATTGTATTATTTTAATAATCCAACGTTGGGTTTATATGTAAATAATTATATATTACGGATTATCAAATAAGGTTAAACTCAATTAAAAATGATCTATTTAGGTTTTTGATATTATGAACTTTAATGTATCTAATAGGGTATGAGTCTTTACTGTGTTGAGATCCAATAGTATTCTAATTTTATAATTGTCAAAATTATGAATACCTAATGACAACAGGAAAAAATTGTCTATATAAGTGGTTATGGTTCCCAGGTCACACGTATTTTTTTATTCTTTCTGATATCTTATTATCAGAGAGAGAGAGTGTAGAGAAAACAAAAAGATTCTTTAAGATAACATGTTGATCTGGAAGATCAACATTACAACTCTAGAGAACAATTCAACGTTGTGGAGTCAGGTACGCTTCCACACAATTTGTTATTAATTTTTTTATGATACAACATGAATATTCTTAGATTATATGTGATAGCTTTCACAAAAGGAATTTATTATTCTAACAATATCGAGATGGACCTGCTTCAAGATTGGTCTTCTATGCCTTTTTCTTCTTTTTCTCAACTCTACCGCCGTCTTTGGTAATACCTACCGGTGACTTGATTCAGCCTTTGGCGGTCAAGATGAGGAACACAACACGATTCATGCTGATTTGATGAGGAAATATTTGGCTTTGGGCTTTGGCAGCACGGCTGTGAAAGTAAAACTAGGGCATGGCTGATTTTTTTCTTTTTTTCAGTTGTTTCTATTTATATTAAAAAATAATAATATCCAAATAAAGACATCCAGGTTCAGGTTTCGAATTTACAGCTTCCTTCACTCAAATTCGGAACATTTGGGTCAAAAAAATTACATTCAGATTCCGGATTTAATTTCGTCTGGTAAGAGTTAAACCTGGCTCGAATTATCCGGATTTGTTCGAATCCGGGTTAAATTGTCATCCCAATCTCTCTCTATAAGCTTTCTAGAAGAGAAGAAAAGAGCTTAGATTTGATAATTTGTTCACACTCATTCATTCGATGATTTTAATAATCGTTTTTATTAATATTTTAACCACTAAAATGCTCAATAATATTTTTTCTTTTTTTGAATAAATGTTAAAGAATTAGATGTAATAAAATTTAACACAAACATAAATATAACACGAATAAATAAATATGTATCGTCTAATTTGACACGATTATTAAATGAACCGATTCAATATGATTTTTTTTTTAGAATTAAGATTAAAGTTCTTCATCCAATTATCCGATTAGTGACACAATTATATTTTTTATTCTAAATCAATTTGTAGGTTCTCTCATCAAAACTCAAATATTAGATATAATTCTCTCTTATCTTCTTCTTCATTTTTTTTAAATAAATATAATGTTTCATTTATAAAATTCTATATAGATTTTGAATTTTAATAGTATGTATAAAATATTGGTAGACATATATATTTTATAATATCAATATAGTATTATTTACATATATAATTAGAACTTTAATAACATAAATGTGTAATATTTTGATAGATATGTATATTTTATTATATTGATAAATTGTATATAATGGAGTGCAAATATTTAATGTAAATTTTGTTAAATATAAGAGATTAATGGGGTTATTTGGTAACCCATTTATTTTTCGTATCGGATTAGGGTTTCAATATTTTGACATAATTATTAAATAGATTATGTTTGGATTATGTTAAATTTGACATAGCACGAAATTGACACAACAAGAATAAGACCCAATGACATGTTTTGTCAACTCTATTAACAAGGAATAATTTTATTTTCTTAAAAAAAAAAGTCAAATTGGAAGTTTCTGATGTGGATATTTGTCATAGAGCGGTAAAATTAAACCATCATCTATTAATAACAATCCCATTTTTTAGAAATTCTATAGTATATCGGAGATTCCATATTACAATATGATGTGAAACCACCGACTAATAATAATTAGACACATGGCAATTAATGTTAGAGAAATTTTAAATTTTCTCAGAGATCACTACAATGAAATTTTACTTATTATTTGAAGAGCCTAAGCAAAAAGTGTTCTAAAAGGCTCTTTAAATTAAATTTAATATTAATGACTAATGAGAGACAATGATAATCTCATTCATAAAACCTTTTAGAGCCTTTCAATTTAGTATTGCATTATTTTTTATCTTCTCATTCTTAAAAAGAGAGATGTATTATAATTGTTATTATTTCGGTGGAGAAAATATTTGATTAAAATAATATGAACTTATTTTTATTTAAAGAGTTTTTTGGAAGATGACTAATTTTTTCATTATTCTCTCTGCCATATAAGTAAGCAAATAACTATTTAAAGAATTAAAGTAGAAGATTCTTTTAGTGAAACTTTTATTCTTCCAAAATTTAGAATTGTAAAAAATTAGAGACAACGGATGTTGCCATAGTTGAAACTTATTGAAGAGGAAAAAGATTTTGTTGATGAAATGATTTTGGCAACCTTTTTTATCCAAACCCAAAATGATTGCTGTGACTCGAGTGACGAAGAAGAAGAAATGTTTTTTGACGACAAAGAAGATGATTTTTGAAGCATGAGTCGCTGTCATTGTTTCCTTTTTTTTTTAATAATAAAAAAAGGGATTTATTTAAACGTGTTTAGAAACAAAAATGATATTTTTTTTATCTTTGTTGCTTATCTTTAAACCATGAACACATTTTCTTACGAAAAATTCTATAATGAGTGATTAAAATTACGAATTAATGTCGTGATAAACATAAATTTCATAACTAACACATAAGACTAGTTAATAGAAGGTAAAATAAGTATAATAGAGTGATAAACTAGTGTTTAAATTACTAACAAAACAAATATTTATAAAAATAACATAAAACTAAATCAACATAAACTTTAATTAAACAAAAAAAATATTTTATTCATTTAATTTAATTAAGTAAAGAAAAAATTCACTCATCAATTAAAAAAAAGTGTATTAAAAATAATTGGAATAAGTTTTTATTGAATTGGTATAATCATAAATTCTATATCCGTCTTAGGAAATTTATAAATTTAATTTCATTTTCTATCATAGTATTTGTTTACTACATGTGTTAATTAAGAAAAATTATTTTTCTTAATGTAGATCAAGCCAAACGTATATTGTTTACTGCACGTGTTAATTAAGAAAAATTATTTTTCTGAATGTGGATCAACCTAAAATAAATAAAAAGATATTTTTATATTATAGATATTTATGATATATCAATAAAATTAAATATGATTTTTAATTTTATACATATTTTATATAGTTTCAAATTTTGTCTTTTACTTGTACTCAATGGGAGTGTTTGGCATCCCTCATTACTCCTCATTGTATTAGCTACACATGGGACTGCAATGCAACCCCCATGTTTGGCTGCAGCAAGAAGCTGAATTATGGAGTCGGGTACATAGTCGGGTTTAACTAATGCGACAATGCTGCATTAATGTCTTTTTTTTTTAACTTCATAATAATAATAATAACAACAACAACAACAACAACTTTTTGATTTAATATCATATTAATTTTTCTTTTCTTTTTTTTTACATTATAATTATTAATATAAATTAATAAATTTATAATTTGTTATTCAATAATATTATATTATCTTTTAATTTTTATGATGCTAAAAATATAACTAAATAATGTATTATTAATTATATTATAACAATTAATATATAAAATTAATTAATATTTAATAAGTTAATATAAGTAATAACTAATACTTGTATAATATATAAAAACAAAAATATAGCATAGAATTACATTATTTAATTATATTATAGTAATTAATATATAAAAATTGATTATTATTTAACAATCTAATATAACTAATAACAAATACTTAAATAATAGATAAAAGTATAATATTATATTATTTACTTATATTACAATAATTAATGTATAAAATTAATTAGTTTTAAATTATTTAATATAACTAATTAATATTTACATATGAATAAATTTGAATAATATTAATTTAAAATTAATAGTAGTATAAATAATGATATAAAATATTATTACATATACTACATAATTGTTACTTGGATTATTTCGCATAAATTATTTTGTTACTGAAGATGTTATAACTATTGTTTCACTTTATTATTTTGTGATTATCTTGTAGCATGTATAAACTTTATAAGTTTTAACTATTTATTCATGTTGTGATATTATTTAAAGATTATTTAATTAAATTATTTGTTTCAATCTTTATTTCACAGGTTATATATTTGGAAAATACTAAAAAATAAATGTTATGCTACAAAAAATTTAAGACGATAAGCTTCAATCTTTATGAAGATTATGATATTTTTAATATTTATACTAAAAAATAATGTTAAATTTCTAAAATTTAAGACTTCTATATTTAATTTTTTCTAAATACTAATAAATATTATTTTTTAAATATGTAATTTAAATTAATCACCGAAAAATGAATACAATATAATGCACATCAAACATAATATAATTAAAAATTAATACAGTACAATGTAGCACCAAGTATTATATAGCATTATTATAATATATTGCTAATATAATACAATATAATATAACACCTACATTAAAATAATACAATATAGTATAATACAGTATAGTGTGCCAAACGTACCCAAAGATCATTTGGGTTTGCTGTCGAGGAGGTTTAAAATGATGCAAAATTACTTTATTTAACAAACAGCTTTGAAAAACATGAAAGGAGTAGCTTTTCAAAATTCAATTTTGAGATAAATTTTATCCTTAATAAAATTTTACATAAGTCATCACATATATTACGTACATAATTTATCATTATTCAATTTAGAAATAAAATCAGTAAATATATAAGATAAAAATTATTAAAATGATTTTTAATTTACATTTATAATTTTTTTAGTAACTCTTTTATTAATTTAATGGTTTTATCTTTTATTCACAAATCTTATAATTTCATTTACATAATTTATATTTTATTTTTCACTTAATATTGATTTACAAATTTTATATTATTTCTATAAGTTTTTGTTTCGTTTACTAATAATATACCAATTTACCACTTTTATATTAATTTACTCGTTTTACCTTCCATTTACAAGTCTTGTATTTTATTTACTTATTTTATATTTTATTTTACACGTAATATTGATTTACAAGTTTTATACTATATTTATAAATTTTTGTGTTGTTTCCCAATGATATACTAATTTATCATTCCTATGTGAATTTATTTATTTTATCTTTTATTGACAAGTCTCATGTTTCATTTACATAATTTATGTTTTATTTTACACTTAATATTGATTTAGAAGTTTAATATTATATTTATTAATTTTTATTTTGTCTACCATTAATACATAAATTTAGTACTCTTGTATTAATTTACTTATTTTATCCTCCATTTGTAGATCTTATGTTCCATTGATATAATTTATGTTGTATTTTACACTTCACATTGATTTACAAGCTTTATGTTATATTTGTTAGTTTTTGTTTTGTTTACCATTATTAATACATCAATTTATTATTCATATGTTAATTTACTCGTTTGATCTTCTATTTACAAGTCTTATATTTCATTTACATAATTTATATTTTATTTTACACTTATTATTTTTTCATGTGCAATATGTTGGCTATTAAAACAACTAGGAAATCTTAGTTTCTAAATTGTAGACGGTAAATTATGGACACATATTTGGTATTTCCTTTTTCCCAGAAAAATTCCCATGAGAACAGAACCACATCAATCAGAATTTAAATTAGGAAAAAGGACTGATAAACCCCTATCGTTTAGTGAAAGAGTCATAAAAGTCCTTAACGTTTTTAAAAAGACATTTACACCCCCATTTATTAACAAAATCCATTACTTTAAATCATTAAAAGGTTAATATTGTAATTATGTACTAAGAACAAATAAATTTACCTAAAAACCTTTTGAAATATTACGAACCAAAACGGATTCACAAACCCTTACACACACACACTTAACACACACTGTTCCGGTGCTTTCTTCTCCTCACGCTGCTGGCACCGCTGCTCGTGTTGCCACACATTGCTGGTGCTTTGTGCATCCTAGGTGTCGCTGTATGTTACTGCTCGTGCATCATTAATGCTACTGCTTGTGCATCCTCAGATCGAAACCAATGCTGCAAAATCCAGCCGAGACAACCAAATCGAGACCACTGCCATTTCTCATCGACCAAGGCCTCCATCAAGGTCAAAAGGAATCACCCAACAAAAGCCAGCTAAGACGACCGCCATTTCATTGCTTAAATTGCCGGAAACCACCAAAAACTGTGCCACACTACCGCTGTCCATTCACCGGATTCCGCTGTGCGTTGGCCAACACCACCACCATCAAACAACTCTTCTCTACCAGCTTTGTAATGTTTACCAATACCAATTTGGTACAATGTTATGATATAAGGATTTTTTGTTATGTTTACTGGAATGGTGATTTTTCATGTCCATTGGATATGTTAAATAGTACTACTAAGATTTAGTGATTATTGTTGTAATCATTTTATTTATTTATTTTTTATTTTTTATTTATTTGTTTTTTTGTTGTTGTTGATCATGGAATTTTAAATGGTTGAACATGTCAGTGAAGAATTGTGCTATTTTTATGGCATCAATAATCTTTGTAGCATGAAATGAAATGAAGTTTCGTTAAATTTTTAGGTACAAATAATGCATAAGATAATGAATTATGGATTATTCTTGCATAATAGATTAAATTTATTTGGTTTTAGGAGAAAATTAGGCCAAAATTTAGTGATTTTAACCATTATAAATTAAGGGTATGTTCGTAATTTTATAAACAATCTATGGGCAAATTGGACAATTAACAATTATTTTTTAATGACATGTCCATGTCAATATGTTGACTTATAAGCTAGAGGGAGATGATAGTAATTACATGTTGGAATTATAATTTCAGTTAAAATAAACGGATTCCATTAATAAATAGAAACGTAGATGTCTTTTTAAAAACGTTAAGGAATTTTATATCCCTTTCACTAAACAATGAGGGTGTATCAGTCTTTTTCACTTTAAATTATAGAACATATCAGCATAATAGAAGGGTAAATGAAGAGAGCTTGTTCTTTAGATCTTCAGGCTTGTACATGACATTTGCAGGTGGCGGCTCTCAAAATCCTCCTCGAATTATCGGTGAAATTCCTACAAAAAGACTCTTCCATCCATCAAATTCATACCACCAATAAACTCTCTCAATCCGCACCCAATCCCCTTCTCCTGCTCACACTCGCCTTCATCGTCTCCGTCACTAACCACCACTTTCTTCATCATCCTCTCAAAATAACTCCCATACACATACTCCTGATTGAACCGACAAGCCTCACTATAAGACACCACGTGTTTGTGCCACTCCCACTGTAACACCCTAGGCAAATCAGACATCGGTAAAGCACGGGAGAGATGCTGGGCTTATAAGGAGTTATTCACACCTTAATTGGCGAGATGCATTTTGGGGTGTATGGGCGCCCCCGAAACAAAACCGTACGGGCCTTGATAAGGCCCAAAGCGGAGAATATCTTACTAGGTCTAGGTTGGGTTATGACAAATGGTATCAGAGCGGCTCCGCGTGCCCTCTTGAGCAATGGTGGGGCAAACCTCAGCGAGGACGCTGAGTCCCTAAGGGGGGTGTATGTAACACCCTAGGAAAATCTCACATTAGCAAAACACGGGAGAGATGCCGGAGTTATAAGGAGTTATCCAAACCTTAATTGGCAAGAAGCGTTTTGGGGTGTACGGGCACCCCAAAAATAAAATCATGCGCACCTTGGTAAGGCCCAAAGTGGACAATATCTTGCCAGGTCTAGGTTGAGTTATGACATATGGTATCAGAGCGGCTCCGCGTGTCCTTTTAAGCGATGGTTGGGCAAACCTCAGCGAGGACGCTGAGTCCCTAAGGGGGGTGTATGTAACACCCTAGGTGAATCCCACATCGGCAAAGCACGGGAGAGATGCTGGGTTTATAAGAGGTGGTCCACACCTTAATTGGTAAGACGCATTTTGCGGTGTATGGGCGCCCCAGAAACAAAACCGTGCGGGCCTTGTTAAGGCCCAAAGTGGACAATATCTTGCTAGGTCTAGGTTAGGTCATGACATTTATTGTATCAGAGCGGCTCTGCGTGTCCTTTTGAGCGATGGTGGGGCAAACCTCAGCGAGGACGCTGAGTCCCTAAGGGGGGTGTATGTAACACCCTAGGCAAATCCCACATCGGCAAAGCACGGGAGAGATGCTGGGTTTATAAGGAGTTATCCACACCTTAATTGGCAAGACGCGTTTTGGGGTGAATGGGCACCCCAAAAATAAAATCGTGCACGCCTTGGTAAGGCCCAAAGCGGACAATATCTTGCCAGGTCTAGGTTAGGTTATGACATATGGTATCAAAACGGCTCCACGTGTACTCTTGACCGATGGTTTGGCAAACCTCAGCGAGGACGCTGAGTCCCTAAGGGGGGTGTATGTAACACCCTAGGTGAATCCCACATTGGCAAAGCACGGGAGAGATGTTGGGTTTATAAGGGGTGATCTACACCTTAATTGGCAAGGCACGTTTTGGGGTGTATGGGCGCCCCAGAAAAAAAACCGTGTGGGCCTTGGTAAGGCCTAAATCGGACAATATCTTGCCAGGTCTAGGTTGGGTCATGACATATGGTATCAGAGCGGCTCCACGTGTCCTCTTGAGCAATGGTGGGGCAAACCTCAGCGAGGACGCTGAGTCCCGAAGGGGAGTGTATGTAACACCCTAGGCGAATCCCATATCGACAAAGCACAGGAGCGATGCTGGGTTCATAAGGGGTGGTTCGCACCTTAATTGGCAAGACGCGTGCAATGCACCACTGCCGTCATCTCTTTTTCATGTGCCAAGTACCACTGCTCCGCACCCTTTAGCTTCCTACTCTCGAAAGCAATCAGATGGCTATGTCATGACCCAACCTAGACCTAGCAAGATATTGTCCGCTTTGGGCCTTACCAAGGCCCGCACGATTTTGTTTCTTGGGGGCCCATACACCCCAAAACGTGTCTTGCCAATTAAGGTGTGGATAACTCTTTATAAACCCAGCATTTCTCTCGTGCTTTGCCGATGTAGGATTGGCCTAGGGTGTTATATACACCCCCCCTTAGGGACTCAGCGTCCTCGCTGAGGTTTGCCCCACCATCGCTCAACAGGACACGCGGAGCTGCTCTGATACCATATGTCATGACCCAACCTAGACCTGGCAAGATATTGTCCGATTTAGGCCTTACCAAGGCCCACACGGTTTTGTTTCTGGGGCGCCCATACACCCCAAAACGTGCATTGCCAATTAAGGTGTAGATCACCCCTTATAAACCCAGCATCTTTCCCGTGCTTTGCCGATGTAGGATTTGCATAGGGTGTTACATACACCCCCCTTAGGGACTCAGCGTCCTCGCTGAGGTTTGCCCTACCATCGCTCAAGAGTACACGTGGAGCCGCTCCGATACCATATGTCATAACCCAACCTAGACCTGGCAAGATATTGTCCGCTTTGGGCCTTACCAAGGCGTGCACGGTTTTGTTTCTGGGGCGCCCATACACCCCAAAACGCGTCTCATATGTAACACCCTAGGTAAATCCTATATCGGCAAAGCACGGGAGAGATACTGAGTTTATCATGAGTTATCCATACCTTAATTGGCAAGATACGTTTTGGGGTGTATGGGCGCCCCAAAAACAAATCCGTCCGGGCCTTGTTAAGGCCTAAAGCGGATAATATCTTGTCAAGTCTAGGTTGGGTCATGACATTTATGGTATCAGAGGCAGCCTATCGAGAGTTGGGAGTCACTCAAGCGAGAATTGAGGGGTCAATTCTTGCCAGGCAACACGAGCTGGATTGCACGGGAGAGCTTGAAGAAGCTCAAGCAAACTGGTTTTGTCCGAGATTATGTCAAGGAGTTTAGTTTGTTGATGCTTGACATCAAGAACATGTCCGATGAAGAGAAGCTTTTCAATTTTATCTCAAGTTTGCAACCTTGGGCACAAACCAAGTTACGGAGGCAAGTGGTGCGAGACTTACCTTCGGCGATTGCCGTTACGAATGATTTGGTGGATTTTAGGATTGGGGGTCCTTCTTCCTCGCAACCTGAAAAGAGAAAGGATTCGGCAAGAAACAACCCCTCTAAGCGTGGTGGCGGGAGAAAATAGGGTGGCTCAAAGAAATCCAAACTAGGAGATTCGCAAGAAAAGAAAAGCTCGGGATGCTTCATTTGTGACGGACCACACGGGCAAAGGATTGCCCAAAACGTGGTAAGATCAATGCAATGGTCAAGGAAACGGAGGTGGAACCTTTAGTGGCCGAGGCGAGTGTTTCACGGGTAAATCCATTACAGTTGGTGAATGTCTTTACGGAGGAAATCATGGCCAACGACACCAACCAAGGGCTGATGGTGACAACGGTATGGGTGAACGGACGTGAAGTGCAAGCTATGTTTAATACGGGAGCCACGGCTAACTTCATAGCGTCGCACGAGGTGTCGCATTGGGATTGGAAGTGACTGCGGTGGGCAGCAAGGTGAAAGCTGTCAATGCTACAAGTGTGGGTGTTCAAGGGGTCACCGTTTGTTCCTTGCGGGTTGGAGCATGGGAAAAACAGGTAGAACTCACTATTATGCCTCTTGACAATTTTGACTTAATTCTTGGAATGGAGTTTTTTGTTGCCGCAATGGTACAAGTGATGCCTTATCGGAAGTGCATCATTATCATGGGCTTGGAAACACCGTGTGTTGTACCATGCCAATTTCGGATTCATAGCAGATTGGAACTACCACTCCAATCTGCAAAACAATTTGCGAAAGGGTTGAAGAAGAAGGAGAACTCATTCTTGGTTGCGTTAGTGGAACTAAAACCCGATCAGGTTGTGGAGGTACCTGATGAGTACGCGGAGGTGCTGAATGAGTTTGCGGATGTAATGTCGCCAGAGCTCCATCGAACCCTACCACCAAGATGTACAATAGATCATCGGATTGATCTAGAACCTCGTGCAAGACCCCCTGCACAGGCTCCCTATCGGATGGCACCTTTGGAGTTAGCGGAACTTCGAAAGCAATTAGATGAGTTGCTGGATGCAGGGTTCTTTCAACCATCTAAGGCATGTTATGGCGCACTGGTATTGTTTCAAAAGAAGAAAGATGGCTCGATGCGGATGTGCGTGGACTACCGTGCTTTAAACAAAGTGACGATCAAGAATAAGTATTCGGTCCCCAACATTGCGGATTTGTTCGATCACTTGGGCAGAGCATTTCACCGGGCTTTTTCTCTATGCGTGTGGCAACCCGCGTGATGGGGCTAAGCGCTCCGCTTAGTCAACCTACTCTAATGCAACGGAAGCAATTATACGCAATGGAAGTGAATTTGATAGGAAACGCGCCAACACTCACACAATAGAGGTTCTACAAGAGCAAATTTCGCCAACACAAAGAACAGCCACGCACACAACACTGAATACTAGTAATATGGTTTTACGGAGGCTCTGACCCCCAACTTTTCTATTCCCTCAATAAGAAAAGGTTACAAGATAGTTCAAGTGAAGTATGCACAAGGACCAGATACTCACCCAAAATTCTGGTCCCCTACATACACCCATTCCCATCTATATATACATGGGTTGCAAGCGACACCCCCACTTGCTAAGGTTAACTTCCCCCAAGTTTAGACCCCCACTAAGCATGATCTTCGAAACATCTCCACTCCCCCTTGATCTTGGAGTAACCGCTACCCACTATGCCATTTAGCAAAGATCATGGGGTGTAACCGCCCAAAACCACCCACCTTTGCCCTCAATTTTAGGCACATGATCAAGGCCATGTCTCCCCATGTTGGCTGCATCCATGACTGCCATTCAACCATAATTCTCACCCACTACTTGGTGAATTTCAGCCAGCCATGCTCTACGTCGAGCCGCCACTGTCCGCTCACAGTCCGCTCATGACGCCTCTCGTTTTTGCATCACTCGGCCCCATGTGCACGCCCATGTCGCTGCACATCCGCATGCACTCCGGCATGCTATTAAGCCACGTACTCGCAACCATCGACGCAATCCAGCAACTGGCCCGTGCTGCCAAGCCCCATGCTCGCGCGCTGCTGTGCCACGCTTGCCCGCGTGCTGCTGTGCCTTGCGCTCGCGCGTCCCAACGCCTTGTGCCTACGCGCCCACTGTGCCCCACACTTGCGCGCACTGCATCACAAGCCCACACGTCCCACTGCACCTCATCGCCTTGCGAGTTGCTGCGTACGCCCCCCCTACGCACTTGCGCACGCTGCCCGGCATTGCTTGCACCCATGCTGCAGCGTGTGTCATGCTTCCGCGCTCCAGCCAACGCGTCAGCTATGCTTTGTTTCCGCGCTCACCACAAGCGCACCCGCTTGCTGCCAAGACTCGACAGAAGGCCCCCAAGCCAAGCCACGGCAGTCGACCCCATGACTCACGGATGTGACAAACCTCCCCCACCTACCAAGCACGACGTCCTCGTCGTCAGGGTACCCTCGTCTGTCCTAACCTCCGCCAACCACAGCCATATCAAAGCCGATGCTTCCTTCTCCTTGGCCCACCCCCGCGCGCCAATATTGGGCTCACCACGCATCCGCTGCGCCATCCCTTGGTCCCTCGGATGTTCTGCCCAAGTTGAGTCATATTTCCCGCACATGATGACTCCATGCCAGTGTAACGCACACCAGCCATTCTCCCCGAGAATGTTTCTTTCGCAGTCGGTTGTTCTCTCTTGACTTACGCCAAGTCTTTGAGTCCGCACAAGCCCTTGCTTGTAAACTCCGCAACAATGCCCCTTGCTTGCTGCCTCGTGGCCGAGGAAAGCTGAAATTCCCATACAGTTGGCAGCCACACATGCCTTTCTCCAATCCAACCCGCAAACTCGGAAATCCTCGCCCCACACATGATGCTCACGCCACCTGCATGCGCATTCATAAACAGAGAACAGTGCTGCTACCCCCAATAGCACCAACACGAACCACCCAACCCACTGGGAAGTCATTACCAGAACTCCGCTTGCTGTCCTCGAGTGCCAGAAGTCACCCGCTTCCTTGCCAATGCACCTGCATCCTTCCTTGATCAGCAAGAGCTCGCTGCAGTCGGTACCTCTTTAGATGTCACCCGCATCCTCAGTGTCGCAAACCTTCCAATAAATGGAATCTTTTCCCCTTCTTCTTGGTTCATGCCGTCATCCGACAACTTGTTTAGTCAAGGCCCTTGTGTCTCTCCAGCCATGAATTCACTAGATATCTTGGTATACTCATCAAGCCCCTCCGCAACTTGAACGCGCTCCTCAACCAACGACAACATTGCTAAATCCCCTCGAGCTAAACCGCCATTTGTAGTATGGAGTGATGGTTCCAGTCTACTCTCATTCAAGTATTTGCATTCAACCGTACATGGCTCCTCCATGGCTCCGATCCAAATGCAAGTAGGTGAGGTAGTACATGCACCCCCGCATTGTATAGGAACTCCATTCCTAAGATTACGTCGTATCTCGACATAGCCATCACCACAAAAGTAGTATTGTGCCCCCAATTTCCCACATTGAGGTTGGCTACCGCTACACCATATGGAACCACATTAAGCTTCGGTCCCTTTCACCAAAGCATTAAGCTCCTCATGCTTTGGACACTCCCTGGCCCGATGTGGTCCCTCGTAAATGAAGCACCCCAAACTCTTTCTCCCTTGTTACGGATTCCCTTGCTTGGTTGGGCCTCAGCCATCGTTCTTCTCCCCACCATCACGCGAAGAATGGCCCTTCTTGCCCTCCATAGACTTCTTTGATTCAGAAAGAGAAGCATCCATGAATCTAAAGTCTACTAAGCCATCGGTAGCTGCTATTGCCGCTGGAAGATCTTTCACAGCTTGCCTCCGCAACTCTGTTTGCGCCCACAGTTGCAAACCCGAAATGAAGTTAAAGAGTTTGTCCTCATCTGCCATGTTCTTGATGTCTAGCATCAAAGAACTAAATTCCTAGACGTAATCCCTCACCGAACCGGTATGCATGAGTTTCTTCAGGCTCTCCCTCGCGAGCCAACTCACATTCTCTGGTAAGAACTGACCCTTCAGCTCTCGTTTGAGCATGTCCCACGTCTCAATTGCTGGCCGCTGGGCTTATGCATCCTTTTAAAGCCTGCTCCGCCACCACAACTTCGCATCTCCCTTAAGATACATGCTAGTGATGGTGACCCGCTCCGCTTCGGGCACATGAGCAGCTCGAAAGTACTGCTTTATATCCCACAGAAAATTCTCCAACTCCTTGGCGTTCCGAGTCCCGTTGTAAGGCTTAGGTTCGGGCACCTTTACCTTCGAAGATCTTTGCTCCACCCTTGGAGTGTTGCCTACTACCCATTTCAGCAAACCGACCTCCTTCTCAAGCTTCCCGATGTCGCCTCTCAACACTTCCACAAGTACGGCCACATCCTCCGTAACCTACTTCAGCTTGTCCGAGAACTCATTCACAAACTCCCCGCAAGTTTGTTTCACGTCCGCTATCTCTATGGAGTGAATTTCCGTGTTCTTCACCAAACTTTCCAGTTCCGGTTGAAGATTGCCCACGATGGTCTCCAAGCGTACCAATCTGTCCTTTGTCGACTCCCCCGTCATGTTGGTTTCCGCCATTGTGATTTCTCCGAAATGCACAACACACTCTTGTAAAGTAGTTTTTCCTTAAACACTACACAATCAGTCGTCCGCAACTGACTCGTCGAGCGTTATCTGCCTCCAAGCTTCCCACGAATCAACCCGTGCTCTTGATGCCAAATTTCACTTCCGAAATGAGCAACTACCTTTGCTCTGATACCAAGTTACGCAAGCTGTTTTTGCTTCATCACCTTCTGCAACTCGTACTTACTAATATCCCGACCTCAAGTCCAACTTTGTGAAGTAAGATGCTCTGCCCAAGCGATTGAACAAATCCGCAATGTTGGGGACCGGATACTTGTTCTTGATCGTCACTTTGTTTAAAGCACGGTAGTCCACGCACGTCTGCATTGAGCCATCTTTCTTCTTTTAAAACAATACCGGTGCGCCATAAGGTGCCTTAGATGGTTGAATGAACCCCGCATCCAGCAACTCATCTAATTGCTTCCAAAGTTCCGCCAACTTTGAACGTACCATCCGGTAGGGAGCCTGTGTAGGGAGTCTTGCACCAGGTTCTAGATCAATCTGATGATCTATTACACGTCTTGGTGGTAGGGTTCGAGGGAGCTCCGGCGGCATTACATCCGCAAACTCATTCAGCACCTCCGCGTACTCATTAGGTACCTCCACAACCTGATCGAGTTTTAGTTCCACCAACGCAGCCAAGAATGAGTTCTCCTTCTTCTTCAACCCTTTCGCAAATTGTTTTGCAGATTGGAGTGGTGGTTCCGATCTGCCATGAATCCGAAATTGGCATGGTACAACACACGGCGTTTCCAAGCCCATGATAATGATGCACTTCTGATAACGCATCGCCTGTACCATTGCGGCAACAAAAAATTTCATTCCAAGAATTAAGTCAAAATCGTCAAGAGGCATAACAATGAGTTTTACCTGTTTTTCCCATGCTCCAACCCTCAAGGAACAAACGGTGACCCCTTGAACACCCACACTTGCAGCATTGACAGCCTTCACCTTGCTGCCCATTGCAGTCACTTCCAATCCCAAACGCGACACCTCGTGCGACGCTATGAAGTTAGCTGTGGCTCCCGTATCAAACATAGCTTGCACTTCACGTCCGTGCACCCATAGCGTTGTCACCATCAGCCCTTGGTTGGTGTCGTTAGCCACGATTTCCTCCGTAAAGACATTCACCAACTGTAATGGATTTACCCGTGAAGCACTCGCCTCGGCCACTGAAGGTTCCACCTCCGTTTCCTTGACCATTGCATTGATCTTGTCGCGTTTCGAGCAATCCTTTGCCCTGTGTGGTCCGTCACAAATGAAGCATCCCGAGCTTTTCTTTTCTTGCAAATCTCCCGGTTTGGATTTCTTTGACCCACCCTCTTTTCTCCCGCCACCACGCTTAGAGGGGCTGTTTCTTCCCGAATCTCTCATGTGCCTTGCCGATGTGGGATTTGCCTAGGGTGTTACACCCACACTCTGCAATCCGACTCTATTTCCTCATGAAACGACACACACATGTGCTCCCTTATGGGTATCGCTTTGCCCGAATTTAGTTTCAAGGACTCGAGTTTCCCGCTTGTAATTGTGTTAATGATTTCTCTCTCGATATTGGCCTCCTCTGTGAGTCTTTGAATTAACTTTTGGTGGGTTATTGACAAGGTAAATGGGTTTTTGAGAGGCCTAAGGGCACAAGGGATTGGATTGAAATTGAATCAGAATCGATGTATTTGCATGAAGCTATTCGCTTTATTTAATTATTGTAGTCTTTTGTGATTTGGTTGGCGGGTTTGCTGGTGTTCTCTAAAGAGAAAATAACCGGTTTTTTTTTTTTACACTGATTTAATAAGTTTTTATTATATTTATTAGTTTTTATTTTGTTTACCAATAATACATTAATTTACTATTATATTAATTTATTTATTTTACCCTCTATTTATAAGTTTTATGTTTCATTTACATAATTTATGTTTTATTTTACATTTAATATTGATTTATATGTTTTATATTATACTTGTAAGTTTTTATTTTATTTACCATTATTAATACATTAACTTACTATTTCTATATTAATTTACTTGTTTTACCTTCTATTTACAAGTTATTTTATCTTCTATTTACAAGTTTTATGTTTCATTTATAGAATTTACATTTTATTTTACACTTAATATTGATTTATAAGTTTTATGTTATATTTATAAACTTTTATTTTATTTACTAATAATACAACAATTCACCGCTCTATATTAATTTATTTGTTTCACTTTTCACTTACAACTATTATGTTCTATTTATATAATTTATGTTTCATTTTATATTTAATGTTGATTTACAAATTTTATGTTAAATTTACATGTCTTATATTTTATTTATATAATTTATGTTCAATTACAATATTAATATCGTGATTTTAATTATGGCATCATAGAATGACATTTTTTTAATAGTAATAAAAAAAAAGGGGTTATTTAAACCATTTTAGAAACAAAAATAGTAATTACGCAATTTTGCTTGATAACAAACTTGGGCAGACAAAGTTCAATGGTGGGTATGTTCACAATGGGCTATTGAAGGCTGCAGGATGGGTTTTTTATGCTGAGTGTGAGTTTTTTGGGGGGTTGGTTGAGAGGAACCCAGATTATACTTTGAAATTTGCTGGGCATTGGTGGCATGTTGGTGTTGATTGTCGTTCAGAATCTGGACAAGTTGGGGAAATTGAGAGGAATAAAATCAGATTCTTTGCTATTGCACCTACTAGGTGTATGTCGCTGAATTTGGCTGTGAGATTTGCGGATGCCATCAATTCGATTGTGCTTCGGGTAATTTAAAAAACGGCAATAACTAGACTAGAGATGAAGATTGGATAGAGAGAGAAAAAATAGTTAGAATGAGATAATAACGAAAGAGACTAATATTTATTGTCTCTAATTTGTTGAAGTTTTAATCTTTGCAGGGATAATGAAAAGAGGGAATTTAAAATTTTTCTAACATGTATTATGGTGTGTCTAATTATTATTAATCGGTAATTTTACATTAAATTTTGACGTAGAATCTCCAATATACTGTGGAATCTCTCTTCCCCCATTTGAATTCATTACTTTGTTATTCTTTTAACATGTGAAGATACTATGCATGTACAAAATGATATTTTATTTATTCATTACTTCATGAGAAGGTAGAGAGTGAGAGAAAGAAATAAAATGTTTTTTTTCCCCCAAAACATACGTAGACCTAATTGCAGTAGAAATTAATAAAATACAAATTTGATAGTAAAGGGAAGAGATCTATCTACTCATCCCACAAGTCTTCAAGTGTCTTGAATGGTCCATGAGGGGTAAGGAAATCTTCTCTAGGCATCATTCTGCGCTGCGGGATTTGATTGATCATGTCATGATCGTCATCAGTTAGTGCCCAGTCAAAGATCTCCAAGTTCTCCTTCAGTCTCTCCTTGTTGAAGCTCTTAACAGCCGCAGTTGCCCCTTGCTCAATTATCCATCGAAGGCAAACCTGCCGAGGCAAGTACGGTTAGGAAAAATATCTCGAGAGTATTTAGCTTAAGTTAAGAAAATAAAATTTGAACAATTTTCAACTCTTGAGCTACCCTTTGGACTTGCAGAAGATGAACTGGTTTTTGAGTTGAATTAGAGTCATAGACTTCTACTGCACATCATGGGGTGAGCTAGCTTTCATAAACTTCTATAACCATGACCGAATGAACTAACTTTTGGATTGGGTTAGGGCCACGCCTATAACCTACTATAAATGAAAAAGCTAAGTAAAGGAACCTGAGCAACAGTTTTGCCATGAGTGTCGGCAATCTGCTTCAGTGCTTCATTGTTCATAACTTGATTCGTGCCCCAGCTGGACCCAGCGGCTCCCAAGGGAGAGAACGCGGTAACAATAATACTTTTGGACTTGCAAAATTCTATGAGCTTTCTCTGTTGCCAGGCAGGGTTCATCTCCACCTAACAACAACAATCATCAACTCTTAATACGTCATCATCATTATCCAATATCTAATCCACAAATTAAAAAAAATAGTAATGATAATTAAAGTTGTAAGTCTCACTTGATTGACGGAAGGAGGGATGGTAGCGAAGGCGAGTATGGCCTCAATCTTCTTTGCAGAGAAGTTGCTGACCCCAATGGACTTAGTGAGGCCATGCCTCTGGCACTCTTCCATGGCTTCCCACACACCATTGTAGTCCAATGGTACCAGATCTTCTTTGGGTATATCGTTTCGTAATTTCTCGCTTGGCTTAGCACTGATTGGCCAATGAATGAGGTACAGGTCAACATATTCAATCTGAAGCGTCCTGCATGTACACACACACACACACACATCAAAAAGCTCAAGTCAGCTCAAATTCAATTAACAATACAGAGGCCCATGAAGAGGAATCTTCTGTGATTTTGCATGCAAGAATAGATAAGTAAAACAATGAAATGTATGTGTGAATGTGAGCGAGCTTAATTATCATTACTTAAGAGACTTCTTCAGAGTGGGGACAACGAGATCACGATGAGCGTCGCTGCACCAGAGCTTAGTAGTAATGAAGAGCTCTTCACGAGATGCGACAAGCCCAAGTTTAAGAGCTTCAGCTATTGCTTCTCCCAGGGCCCTCTCTGTTCCGTACAGTGAAGCTGTGTCGAAATGTCTGTAGCCGAGCTTGATCGCTTCCAGTACTGCTGACTTCATGGCACTTTTATCTATGTTGTCCACCGCCGTGCCCAGCCCGATCACCGGCATCTTCCGGTGATCGGAGGCGGAGCTGAGCTTTACTTCTGGGACGCTGATGGGTACATGCATCTGTTCGGGGTTGGCAGCCATCTTGATCCTGTTTGTTTGTTTGTTTTGCGGGCAGTTTTTTATTCTAATAAGTTGAGCCTTTGGCCCCCTTTATAGAGAGCATTGCAAATTCTTGTCTCGCGACGTGTGTGCCTATGACATCGCTTACGCCCTTTCGAGGCAAAACAGGCCTCTTTATGACTAACGTGGCTTTGAAACAAGCCACAAGTTCAAAGTTGTGTCTTTATTCTTTAATCCACAAATTCACAATGGCGAGAGACAGTAAAAGGGTCCTACTTTTCTTAACCATTTCCAGAAGTTTGTCCGAGCTTCTGTTACACGCGAAAGGTGAAACAGGGGGCCCCGATCCCTTTAATATTATTGAGTAACATTATTGAGAGCATCGGTCCTTTACAAAGCCCACTACAAGCCCAATGACAAAAAAATATCACATCCGTAATTATCCAAGCCTCGTCATGAGCAGGGTCTGACTGTTAGCAATGGATATTATTGTCGGACATGTTATTTTTAAAATTAAATTTTGGTAGGTACTAAAATTAAAGAGCTGTTTTTTTTTATTTTTTTATTTAATAATTTAATTAATTTAATTTCAATCAGTTAAGGCATTAAGTCTATTTGTTTTTTCAACTTAAAGAAAAATTTTTAGTTGTTAAGTTATTAAGTTAATTTCTTTTATCTTTTTTAATTAAAAAAGTTTGAATGATATCATTAAAAGATGTTCTCCAAAATATCCATATCTAATTAATTAATTTCCATCCTCACCTAAATAAAATTTAATAATTAGTATTATTACCCATCTTTATAATTTATGATAATATAGTGATAGATTATTATTTTTTTTTATCTTTTTTTTAAAAAATTAGCATTATTTATCGTCATAATTTTATGAATATTTTTCACATAAAAATATCATAAAGTACAATAAAATTGATTAACATATATTAATTCATAATTCAAAATATTAAAGGACTGTATGTAATTGAACATGATTTATATTATGATGATATATTATTTTATTTATATTCTTTGAGACGTTTATTATTTGTTTCACATTTATAATTTTTAAGGGTACAAATATAAAAATACTAGTTTTTAGATTTTTTAAGTTAAAAAATAGTTAAATATTTATTTTTAGTGATTCAGACAAAAAAAGAAAAACAATATTATTCAGATTCAGACATTCAACTCTTTTAAGAATTCAGACTACTTTAAATCTATTCAGATTACAAATAAAAAAAAAATACTACCTAAATAAATTTTAGCAGTATATTGTTATACATGTGCCAATAACAAAAGATTATAAAAAATTAGTTTTGGGGGGACCTCAATACTAAATCTGAATCCGACCTGTAATCTAACCCCGGATCTATTGCTCCGCTGAATGAAAAAGCATCAATGGTTGGCCCACTGACCTACACAAGTTTGCTCGGTTAAAATAGAAAATAACTTGAAATATTTACAGTAGGGTGAAATTTGGCTTTCGCTCTCTGTTCACTCAGCCAAGACATTTTTTCCTCTTTGATTTCTTTTAAAGTGAATGAGTGTCAAAATTAAAAACCTATAATTTCTTAATAGCGAACGGCAAAAAGCAAAACATGACTAGATTCGCATGCATGATGCCTGTTTTGAGATTTAATTAGATAGAGCAAAGATGACAAGAAATTTTACCATTTGTGAACATGAGAAGAGAAACAAGATTTATATTACTTCATCTCTGATTCATTAATTACCATCTTTATCAACTGCATGGTAATGGCTGAGCTATAACGCGTCATTCAGTTTCTCATTTCTTTAACATGCATAATTCTTTGTTTTAGAAACAGAAATTAGCTTATTAATTGAGCATAACTTCAGTACTTCACAACACTGATAGCCCTTTAAGTATCATAAATAAAAATTAAAACACTAGTCATATCTCATGTGTCACGCCTTATAAATATACAGACAGCAAAATGAACTTGAATCAAGTGATTAATTTTTTAATTATTATTTTTTTCTGCCATTGCCACTGTCAATGGATCGTTCTTGTCTTTCATGTTTCTTTGCCTTTATTTTTCTTCTTGTCACTTCATTGCATATAAGCTGCGGAGCTGATACGACTAGCTTCAATGAGAATTACTATGTTACATGGGGACATGATCATGCCTTACTTCTGAACCAAGATAGGGAAATTCAGCTTACCCTGGATCAAAAATCTGGTTGATATATATGTTTCATTGCTCTCTATAGCATTTACTTAAATTATTTATTATTGATTATGAACATTCAGGTCTAACAACCTTTTGTGTACTGCAATTCAGGAGCTGGGTTCGAGTCGAAGATGAGATACGGATCTGGGTTATTTCATATCAGAATGAAGATACCAGATAAGAATTCTACAGGCGTTCTTACAAGTTTCTATGTGAGATATTTTTAGTTTGTATATGTATACGAGAATGTGACAGTAATACACAAAATATTTGATTAATTTCTTTTTCGTTTTGTTTTGCAGTTAGCTTCACGTTCGAGCCATCATGATGAGATTGATTTAGAGTTCTTGGGAAACAACGGACCGCCTTATAAATTGCACACAAATTTGTACATAAATGGTCAAGGTGGCAGAGAGCAACAAATTCTTCTTTGGTTTGATCCCACAAAGGATTTCCATTCCTATAAAATTCTTTGGAATGAGCATCAAATTGTGTAAGCATGTCTTCTTTAACAGGCGGCTTTATTACATAACTACAGTCAATTATGCTTCGGCTGATATAACATTAAATTTGCAGGTTTTTTGTGGACAATGTTCCGATTAGGGTGTATAGAAACAACATCAAGAAAAAAGTAAGCTTCCCATCACAGCCAATGCATATTATTGCAAGTATATGGCATGCAGAAGAATGGGCATCTGATGGGAGGAAAACTGACTGGCATCAAGCACCATTCCGAGCACACTACCAAGACTTTCATGTCGATGGATGTGTGCTACACGATTACAATATTCGACAATGTCACTCCCACAAACTTTGGTGGAACGCTAAGAAGTACCAAAATTTAAACCCAGATCAAGAAAGAGAATACAGAAATGTCAGGAAGAAGCATTTGGTATATGACTATTGCTCTTCTAAGTCGAGCTCGCACTACCCAGAATGCAACAAGTAATTAGATTGCTATTGATTGTGGAAGATGATTTATTATATTTATAGAATTTTTCTAAGTTACAGCTGCTGTAACTTACAGCCGCAATTTTTTCGAGTGAACAATAACACCACGTGGTTACTGTTCACTCGAAAAAATTGCGGCTGTAAGTTACATAAGCTGTAACTTAGCAGCTCCCATATTTATATAGATTTTAGTGAGTAAGATTTCTTACTTGCTATTAGTGAAGATCATCAGATAATCATGTTATTCAGTGCTTCAATTTTCTCTCATCATATTTATACACAAATAAATAATCAAGAATATTTGGAGGGAAAAAAGAAAAACTGATGATTCACAAATCCAGAACTGCACATTAGATATAATTAGGCAAGTCACAGCAGCTACAGTTTTTGCTGCATGAAATCAAGTTAAAAAGTTCCAACGAGTTCTGATTAAAGTCATCACATTTAGAACTGGTTTTCCATAAACATTACGGACAAGTGCTCTCATAAATCAGATGCAAGCAAAATTCCATGCAGCATCGGCAGGGGTTCCAATGCTTTTCTACTGCATCACACAGCACCATAACATCTGCATATTAGTTGTTTTTGTTTAACTGCAAAATAGAGGAAGAGAAGTTCTTAGTGACTGGGGGCAAACAATTATAACATGAATTAACATTGAATGACAAGTACATACACATTTTCTTTCATTTCACAGACAGATGAACCAGCAATTTTGCTCACAATATGCACACTTACGCAGCACATATTGCATGAATAGGTACGTGCAAGATGAAAAACTTGTTCCATTTCAGTACATACTAATAATATTTATGCATTTTATCATAGGTCTTACGGTTACAATCCCAACCCAATTTGAAAGTTCCCTGGGACAGGAGAATCAATTAATAAAACGTTCCCATGCTTTGATCCTTATTCAATAGGCACAAAAAAGGAAGAACAAAGAGGTTTAACTACGGCTGAAATTCGGGGAGTATACAACAGCATAAATTCACAGTAGCAATGAAAACTGGGAAACTGCTTACACAAGTATACATACAGAAAAGACAGATGCTTTCCAACCGAAAACCCCAGCTTTTTATTTCTTCCATGTAAAAAGGAATAGAACGCCTCATTGTTCCAGAAGTTGGAGAAGGCACAACAAACATGTGACACTATAATGACAAGCATGCTACATGCAGCAAGAATTTATGAATTGACTACAATTGTACATTAAATGAACAATTTGTTGTTTCTTCCTTAAGCTTATTGTACAAATTCCAACTCAACATTGAGTTAAAAGGAAGTCTTGCTTAACCAAATTTGAGGCTATAAGGTGAAAAAATTTAATGCTGTACCTTATACAATGCATCTTACATCTCAAAAGTTGGAAAGAAAATAAATAGTCTGGATCAGTAATATATTCAACTTACGTAATTCAAGATCAAATTACTCATACCAAGCTTCATTGAAACTATGCTGGAAAAGAAATTCGAAGATTACAATCACAACAAGAGTGCTGTCTTAAGAAGAGATTTTAAATGCAAGACTGAAAAATCCCATTTCAAAATAAAATTTTATCCACTAAGAATGCAAACAATATTGAATTCTTTTATACATTCAACAGTGTATCAAGACAATCTCAAGAAAGACAATACCATTCCAGATAATTTCCATATTCAAGCAACTGAAATGCCTCTTTCAAGCAAAAGAGCTGAATCGAACATTAAATAAGCCGGGCTTGCCTCAGTCACATCAAATCAGTGCTTGAGCTCAGGTTAAGTTCAAGTCAGGCCAAAACTACACAATCTATATTTAGCTAGTAAACAACTCCTACCAACTGAATAAACCTCAAGGGCAGTGAAATGTTAATCTATTGCATATTCCCTTAAATTCTAACCACTTAAAAGGCATGAAGTGATAATTGCCCACTCAATTAGCAATGTTGTGAAAGTCTGAACGATGTACATGATATCAAAGGAAAACCATTCTTTGGAAAATGAGGAAGATAATTGAGTGCCAGGGGAGAAAGAAGAATTCATTTCAAAGGAAACTCTGTTTCCAAGCAGATGATATGGTACTTTGTAAGGCTTATGAAAAACAGATATTGTACTTTGTTAGGGAATGAAGCCATCTGAGCAGCTACAGAGCTCATGCCTGACATGGCCTTTTAAAATCACTGCTCAGGTTAAGCTTTAGTTCTAATACAGCCGGGAAACAACAATCAAGTTCAATTTTGAAATAGCTTTATATGGCTGGGAGCCAGTTAAGGTCAAGAATTTTAGGACGCTCAACACAAGTAAATGATGACATGCGTCAATTTTTTGTCAGTTTGTAACTACAAAAATTACAGTTTCTAATAGTTCGAAATCAAAAAGCTAACTGAAGCAATATATCAGATATATCAATGGAAAGGCAGCAGCAAGTAAAAGGGATACCATTATCTGTTACCATTTTGTTGATGCCTAAACCACTCTGAAAAATGACTGAATGTTTCAACCAGCATTGGTATCACTAAATGAAGAAAATTAGAAAACAAACCGACTATTATCACTTAATTGGTAGGTGGGGGGCGCATGGTTTTCATTAACATTACTGATTAACCAACCGCAAGTCAGCAGAATCCACAAAACACGTTTATGATTCTGACCATCACCAAAATTCCTCTCAGATAAATTGTAGGCAGCACAAACTCCCCCATCCAAAGGGGATCTCACAGCATAACCACAAATAGAACTTGAACAAGCTTAGCTGTTTCATTGTGTAGAAACTCGTCAAGCTGTTTAAAAAACCTCGCATTCTCTTACAGTCTCTGATCCATCCCCTAAGATAAGAATTCCTGTTTCCATATATCAACAAAATAACTACATTTCTTTATGCAGGAATTGCTGCCCATTTTAAAGGAAGAACATGGAAGGGCATACAAAGTATTTCAGCCATACCAACAACAAAACATAACCTATTCAAATAGGCAAGCACTGATCACTTCCTGACTTCACTACCAAGTCATGCCAATATTTCAAAATATCCTAGGACCCAAATGTAGAATGATCACAACAGTCCAAAAATAACAGAAAATTGAAATTAAACAGAAAAGTTAAGCACCTTTTAAAAAAGTCACAACTTTAAACTACACAAAAAATCTAAAACAACTGTGAAACAACAAACAAACAAAAGCACACGTACCTAGCCTTGACCATCAAGATTGGCAGGTCCCCCGCTGCCACCGCTGCCATAAGAGCCGTCGTCCCCAGTCCCCGCAGGCGTCTGCCAAACGGACTGCCAAGCCTGACTAGGAGGCTGCACGTAAACACCAGTAGGGTCGACAGCCGGCCGGCCAATCATCATCCCACCGGGGCCAGCAGCCCCAGTGGGCTGCCCCATTGGGGGGTAATAATACGGAACCCCACTGGCAGTGGCCCCCACCATGCCGCCCAAGCCGGCAGCCTCGTCCTTAATCTCATCCCTAGGCACAATATCGACCAAGAAGTCGAAGATGTCGGTCCTGGTGATGGCGGCCGCGATGTCGTTCTTCTGTAGCGTCCTGCGCTTGTTCTCCTCGGCATGGAGCCACGAGCGGATCGTGAGCTCGAGGATGAACAACTCGCAGGCCTTGGCGAACAGAATCGGGGCCTCGGCGGAGATCATGCGAACGTCCTCGTCGGCCTTCATGATTTTCTTGATGCGCGCGAGCGGCAGCTGGTGGTTCTTGAAGTCGTTCACTTGTTCAATTTCTTGCCGCTGGTAGGACCAGAACATTTGGAGCTGCTGCTGCTGCTGTTGGATTAGGTGATGAAACGGCGCCGTTGCGGCAGCAGCAGCAGCAGCGGAGGGAGGCTGGGGTGGGTATGAGGAGGATTGGCCTTGCTGGTTGTTCTCCATTGGATTTTGATCTTTTTTTTTTTTGATTAATATGAGTTATGATTGGGAATTGATGATGATGATTGGTGATTGTGGATTGGCTTGCTTAGATTGTTAGACTGTTTTGATGAAGGGGGATGAGTGAATTGTGGACAGATGTGGGTTTGTGCCTGATGATTTGATCAGATGTGGGAGCATCTGTTTAGTGTTTAAGGGTTTGAATTTAGATGGATGGTCGAGATTTTATATGGGAGAATTTTTATGGGGATAAGGTACGGCCGAGACGATGCTTGAGTTTCTGCGTTCTCTCTCTCTCTCTCTCTCTCTTTTATTTATTTATTTATTTACGGATTTGGAATTTTGGACTTTGGATAAAAATAAACCAAAAAAACTGAATTTCATATAATTAATTTATTCTTTTTATCAGATGTTTTCTATTGTCTCTCCATAGATTTTTGAATTGAATCAATTTGATGATAATCTTAAAAGTTTTGATAACATTTTTCAACTATTTTTTTAAATATATATCGAATAAGTAGAAATTTTTTCTTCTTTTATTTATTTTTATTTGATAAATAACAATGATGTCAACAATGGAAATGAAAGTTGTGATTTTTGTGAAATTGAAAGATTGAAAGTTGTCATTAAAATCAATCTTTTATATTTTTTATTAATTTTGAATTTTATTATTATCTTTTAAAAATACTCAAAATTTTAATTCTAGAATGTATCTATTTACAACTAAAATTTGGAGTGCGAATCAAAAATCTACTAAAGACATTTCTTATTTTATTTATTTTATTTTTATTTTTTAACAATTAAAAATCTATTTAAGATGCACTTGAAGGCACTTATACATATGAGAAAAAGAAAGAAAAATGGAAATTTACTCAAAAGTTAAGAGTCTAAAGAGATACTTTGCTATAAGAAAGAAAACGGGATTTTTAATTAATTATATCTTAAAAGTAAGGTATTTAGTTAAATATACATAATGCTTGAAAATTATGTAGATATGCCATTTCATGTGGCGTATGGTCTAAAATGTTCTTAAAAGAAAAATATAAAATACAAATAAATTATCTCCAATATATTATTTACTTTTCATATTTTTTTCACTCCACACTCTCAAAATCACTCATGAATAATTAATATATTGAGATTTTACAGCCAATATATTGAGATTTTTGTTTGTAGTTAGGTGTATTATTCATTGAATGAATAAAGTATTTGAAATTTTATATTTATTTTGTGTTATTTATTCATTTTCTTAATATTATATTATTTTTAGGGTTTAGTTTGATTTATGATAAACAATAAAACAATTCACATTTTTATTACATTTACATTTATATCACTGTTATGTGATGAATTTTCTAACTACATTTGTTGAAACCTCAATTTGTTCTCAAAATTTTCATCTATACCCATATTACATGACTACAGTCGTGTATGTATGAATTTATATGACTGTAGTCGGGCAAGTGTGCAAAATATTCCAATTGTTATGATACCCTAACATTCTATTAGTATAAAAAATATATTTTTTTCACTAAATATATCTTTTGACTATTACTAGACTATAGTCGTGTGTTTTAATAAGTTATATGACAACTATCGTATATGTATGAACTTACAAATTATAGTCATGCATATATGTAAAATGTTCCGGCTGTTATTAGACCTCATCATTCTATTAGTCGAAAAATTATTCTTTAGAGAAGAAATATGTCATCTGACTATTTACTAGGTTGTAGTACACAACTTTTTTCGTGCATGTATGAATTTACGTGACAGTAATTGTGCAAGTGTGAAAAATATAATAGTTGTTATGACACCTAACATTCTGTTAATGTAAAGAATATATTTTTTTTAACTAAATATATACTCTGACTGTTTACTGGACTATAGTTGTATATTTTAGCATGTTATACGACTATTATTGTGTAAACGGCAATTACACGACAGCAGTCGTGTAAATAAGCAGACAGTTCCACACTTTGTTATATGTCTTATTTGATTTTGTTTTTATATTTGTTGTATAATTATGTGTTGTATTATTACAGAAAATGACTTCAGTACGTGTGCCTATTATGTTTTGTGGTGAATGGATTGAGCAAAATGTCCATTATAGATTTAATGGTACAGAGGCAAAAGGGATCATGGTGCCCGACTCTACAATGTATGAACAATTAATACAAAGAGTTTCTAAGGTTATTTCTATTAATATTTCTAAATTTGACATTGAAATTAAGTTCAAACTTAAAACATTCAATCAAATGCTACATGTTTCAATTACGACTGATGATGATGTAGATTATTTTTTAAAGAAAACGATTAGTGGAGCTGAGTTGGAGATCCAATCTTGTTACCAAGGCAAACTCCTCCATTGAAAATTGAGTATTTTTCTGTCCAACCGTAAACCACATTGCCTTCCCATTTAATTTCACACCCCCCCCCCCCTCCCCCCCATACATAAGTAGTTGACGTAATTGAGTGGGAGAGCCAAATGAATCAAAAAATTCTTGTTTGGTTCGGGAAGGGATCATCGAATTAATTTCACTTCTCTTAATAATATATTGTGAAATAACTGGGTAAAAAACTCCAATTCTTGTACATCCAAAAAATGATCGAAGTAAGAGTGCATGAAAATATTTTTCTACTGCTCATATATATATATATATTATGTCTTCAACTGCATCTAATGATAATCGGTTAGAAATATTTACTTTGAAATAATATGATTCCTTAATTTTCGGTTCTATTTTCATAAATACAAAAATATTTGAATAATAATATAAATACAAATAAAAAGTTGCATAATAATAAATTCTAAACTAATCAAAAAAATTACACGGTATACTGGCCAAGAATAATTTTTCTTACACAACTGCAGTTGAGTAAAGTATCCATTACAAGACTACAGTCAAGTAAAATATTCATTATACAGCTATAGTCGAGTGAAGTATGCATTACACGACTATAGTCAAGTATATAAATCATAAATGATTCTTTGCCTCATTTCAAAATGAAGTAATTCATCAAAAATATGAAACAAATATATATTTCTGAGGACTTAGAAATAAAAAATTAAAAAAACACCATGAACTAAAATAATTGCTTCAATAAAAAAATGAAACAATTATTACAACAGTAAGCGACAAATCAAAAGTTATTGACCATAACCATGAGCTAAAATAGTTTTTAAAGGATTTACAAACAAAAATAAGAAATAAAACATCACTATCACTGATATATAAATCAGTATAATATACCGCCAAGCAATCAACAAGGCAGAAGAATTTGCTTATCAACCTACCTAGGCAACAGTAGAAAATCAGAAAATTTGTCACAAGAGTCTATATGGCAATGAATGAAAGCTGATGCAAGTTTAAAATTCAAATAATGTAAATCATAAAATCATCAACAGCTTGAACCTTGCAATAAAATAAATCCCATGACATTTCAAAGTGAGCCATCTGGAAATCAATTTATAAAAGTAGTTACAAAGTCGATGCTCATAAATAGGCTGCAACTTATTCTCAAACATAATAAACTTATTGGATAACAAATATTATTCATCTCATTATCTTTTTAGTTATTCACAAAATAACGGATGTACATACATAGGTAAACAATTTAGGATACAGTTTACCAATAAACAATTAGTATTCATCAGCTAATGTGCTTTTTGATTGAACAACTAAGCTCACTAATTGTACTGATCATCTACCAATGTACTATGTGCTTTCCGATAGAACAATTATACTCATTCAAAGTATTAGAGTAAGCTAAAGAAGTAGTGGATAGAATAAAGCACTGCTTACCTTAGAATGGGTGAATTCAAAGTGGTCTTGTGATTGTTGATGAATGAATGCAGATCAAGATCTAGGTATTCAAAGACAAAATACACATCTGTCCATTACTCTATCCAGCAACCTACATCCAAATTATTACAAAAATTCAGTTACCAAAAGGAATACTAAAAAAAAAAAAATTGTTATAATAATAATAAAAACAAATCCATAAGTAGGCAACAGTACAAACAAATATAACAACATTTTTAGGCTAAAAAGTATCAGTATATATAATGGTTCGTTGGTTCAGTCAAAATGCATTTATTCACTACATATATGGATTTGAGTAACTTACAGTGACATGAAAGTGCAAACTAGATAACGGTTTACAGTTCTAGTGGATTAACAACACATCTTACACTTTCAAGTTTCAAACAATAAACCAAAAATTTCCACATCACTACAGCTAAAATTGTTGGCCATTTTGTAACCAATCATTACTTTATTCAATTGACTCAATCATATGGTACTAAATCACATGTATTCAAAACAAAAACAGAAAAAATCTGTGCCAAATCAAAGTGCTGAAAAAGAAAATCATGAAGACAAGAAAGTTAAAATGCCTACAACAATCAAATGGCCTTGATATTCTACACATACTCTCCATCCATCACTAATCCCCTTGCTTCTTGAGCAATTATTATTTTTAAAAAAAATTATCCACCTCCTCTTTCCAATTCTAAGCTGCTTTTTTGCAATTTTTCTCAATTCAATCTAAAGTTACACTTTTTGGCCTCTCAAGTGGCAACCTAAGAGCTCGGTCCCATATCAACTAAACCAGCAAAAAGGAATATTAGAAAACAATCAAGTATAACAATAATAAATTACTGATAGAAAGAGCGAGTGGGGGGAAAAAAATAAGCACCTGAGAGCAAATTTCAAGACTCCTTGATACTCCAAAAAGAACAGTATAATATCTGTTAACCAACAATTTGGCAGTACATTATCACCTTTAATAACTCATAGGATAGTTAAACACTGCAATTAGTTGTAGTTCTTAGTAGAAAATTAGCATCATACCTTGCTTTAGTCAAACCAAAATGGTTCAACAGCATCCAACTATGAGCATCAACATTGGGCTAGGGGTTTTTAACCTACAAGCATCAAAGGTTCAAAGTACAAATGGAATTAGATCCCACCTAGCTTCATCGAAAGAAACTTGAAAAGGAATTTACAATATCAAATCTAAAACACTGAACATAGTAACAATTAAGTAAGAAATTAGTCTCACATAAGCAACAACACCTTAAAAGTAAATAGTAATGTCGATAGTCCAAAATGAAATTATCTCATAGTAGTTTCTTAAATGATATCTTTCGGTGGTTGAAAATAAGAAAGAAAATGTATGTAATGCAGTCTTTTTTTTTTTTTTCATTAAAGCTGTAACCCATATTTCCACATAAGCACAACTCCAATAATTGAGCTTTTGTACCAAATTTTCCAAGTCATTCAAGACAGATTCTAATGTTACTTGTTAAAATCATACAAATTATTAAGCATATATTTTGATAGAATCATACTGAACAAGATATAACAATCAAATTTTATGTGGTAAATCACCTTTAATTCGCCCAATTTCAATTCAAAGCAGCAAATTTATAATGCTAGAACAAGCGATAACAGAGGCTTGAAATAATAGCAACAGAGCGTTGTGGGTGTTGACCTCATCTAATTGCCCACCGGAGGGACCGTAATCGAGCCTGGCGAAAGACACTTCATTCCTTTTTGCTTGTTTCAACTGGATTCAATCTTGAGGAACGATTGAATTAGGCAAAATTAGGTGTTATGTATGTTGGTCATGAATAATAAATTGGGTGTTGTGTTACGTGATCTGGTCATGAATAGTTGTGATGATTTAAGTTTTGAATTAGGGTAATTTCATAACTGCACATTGAAAAAGGCATATATGAGGAACTTTGGAGTATGAGAGTGTATTTAGATAAATACCCTATTTTTGGAGTATGGCTGGAACAAATCCCTGCAAGAAAACAAAGACTATAGGTGTAATCTTTGTAGCAAAAATCAATTAAAAAAAAATGTTTGTGTAGCTTTGGGGCAGATAAATGTAACAAGCAGCGTAAGTATAAGTTTCAAAAGGGTGGCTATGAATTTCCATTATCCAAACTGTGTTTCAAGTTTCATCTACAAAATAAAGCTATTTCTGTGTTTGACAAGAGGAGAGAGAAACCTATGTTTATTGTAAAATTTTCTCCCAGCATCCTGGCTGTTACAAAATAACTGCAATGAGTGTTTTTTCTACTTGGGTCAAGTCGATGTACTCCAGAATTCTGAGTTAGTATTTCCTATGTATCCAGTACTGGTACCTTTGCCGTTTCCTTTACTGTTCTCCGTTTATACACCACCATCTTTTCTTCCTTTGCCTCCTTACTCTGGCACACCATTGCTTCCTTCTCAACCCTTTTATGGACGTCCTCTGAAATACATTTTTCTTCAATGATTTTGCTGTTCTTCACTCTCTCTTTCTCAGTATTTTGCTCACCACCCACCAGATATTCTTCTTTAGTTTTTTCTGCAGTCTCCATTTCCTCCAGCTGAGCTTCTGTTAGAACTTGGAGAAGTTCCAAAGGCGTAGATGCAGGATCAAGTTCCAAACAACCCCTAGGTGAATTATGACCTTCTTGACCTGTGAGCAGGTAAGAAGGGACTCGGTGAGAGAATCGGAATATCTCTTCTCTAGGAATTGTTCTCCTTTTACTTTGCTCTGAATGTTGGCGAAACACCGTCTTGAAACCAGGAACTTTTAGGAGAGGCACAACACTGATACCTGTCTTCTCATTGTAATCTTCAAGGACTTCTACCATGTCATATTTGTGTATAACTTCATCAGGAGTATGCTCATTCCAATCAGCACGCCAGTTCCTATAAAGAGCCCAAACTTCTTCCTTTCTAGGATAGATATGAATGGTCCCTCTTGTGCCTTTGGCCCACCTAACCTTGTGTGAGAAAGAATTAAGAGAATCATAAACTTCATACTTGCCCCGCCAGAAATCCCCACTAGTCTTGGGAAAGCCAGAACCAACCCAATTTAGTGGGGCAAGTTCATTGTTGCTTTTCGAATTGAGCCAACTGATCCGCATTTTGAATGGTTTCAATGAGATCACACTTTGAATCATAGCATAATAACGCGGCATCCCATCATCGTCATCATAAGCAGCCCAAACCTGGTTTTCACTAAATGACATTTCAGTTCGATCCTGGTCAAAATCATGAAAATCTGGATCCGGAACAATCATTGATATAGGATCAGCATCTTTGTTAGCAGTTTCAACATCAGAAGCTGAGGAAGACTTTTCGATCTGAACACCAGTCTTGGTATTTACAAACTCCGAACATTTGTTTGCATCACCTTTCTCACCATTCACAAAATCTTTTTGCCCTTCTTCCTTCTTATCTTTTATCTCTGTGCTAAAAGATTCATGCGATGTCTTAGAAACAGCATTATGGCACAATTCATCAAGCTTCCAACAAATCTCTTTCTTAGCCTTATTCATCAACATATTCCGAATTTGTACCAGTGACAGCTCCCTCCTACAGCCAGGTATTTGGTCTCCAGCAATTTTTGCCATCCCAGTTTCGAAACTACCATTCTCAGATCCAGACATCCAAACTCCATTTCCGGTGAAAATTCGATTTGTCATCTCCCTTTCATTGCTATTCACCGCTTTTTTATCCTTGCGTCTTTTTTTCTTCAGCCCATCTACTTTTGTCACAGAGCTGGCACCTACATTAGCGGAGCCTGAAGACAATCCATAATCGCCTTTCTTAGGATTGAGAGTTTTTGTTTGAATAGCATCCTCTTTCAAAAACGATGCTGCTGCCTCCTCACGACCTCTCTTTAGTTTCAAACAGGATGGCTGAACCATAAGTGCAGATTGAGCAGCTGAGGAAGATGGTGCTACTGAACATTGGTCACCGCCAGATTCTGAGAATGGATCTGATCTCACACTCATAGCTGGAGATGGTTTCCTCACCGAACTGTATGTGTCTCCCGTCATGGTATTCTGACCAGAATTCTGCTGTTGCATGCTGCCAGTCCACTGGGTGGAGGAACCATTAGCATTTGAAGGAGGGAGCGCGGTCTCAACAGCCAAAAAGAGTTGACGGCAATGGGGGCAAACAAGATTTTTGTTGAGATAAGTTCGGAGGTACTCAAACTGCATTTTACAGGCATTGCAGGTAGTCCAAAAGGTGTTTGGTTCAGGCCGAAAATAAGGAGGGGCACATTTGGAAAAGGTAGGATTCTTCTGATGCCTTGCATCCGAATTATCAGTCTTCGAGAAATAATGGATACTTTTCTCACCAGTAGTAGGAATAACAGGTGAAAATTTCACATTTGGACTTTTCCCGTATCTACCATTTCGCTTTTGGTCATAAGCGAGTCTCCTGCTTTTATCTGACAATAAATTCCAGGCTTCTGATAAAATTTGGAAAGCTGCTTCTGCACCTGTCGATTTATTTTTATCAGGATGAATAATTACAGCAAGTTTCCTGTATTGCGCCCGGATTGTCTCATCATCAGCCAATGGTTCCACACCAAGGACTTTGTACCAATCAACCACGCCATTAATTCGTTTGCCTGCAGAAATATGCACATCAAGTGTAACCAACAATTGGGGAAGTCCATCAAGCTCAGGATACAACTTCTGGGCCTTCAATGCCAGTTTTTTTGCCCCTTCAACATCCTTCTCTGCAAACTTCTTTTCTGCAAGCTCTCTGGCCCTGGTGGCCTCGTCTTTATTACATTCCATTTCACTTTTGATTCTTTTTGTAGTTTCTTCTGTTTAATTGAGGATTTCAACTAAAAGCAGCCAGATTAAATCCAAATCTGTAACCCGACATTCTCGCACTCATAGTTAAGAAGCTGCATCAACTATTGAAGCCCTATTATACCAAAATAATAAATGCATATAAGTAAACATCTCTAGCAAAGAAGGAATGAAGATGCAAAATTTATCCCGAATATTGCGGTCATTATTATTCATTAATAACCGCCAACATCCATAACTTCTCTTATTAAAGGCTACCGTCAAAGATGCACTATTAAATGCTTCTTGAGATCCATCAATTCAATCATTTGTAACATCTCGTAATCTAAGAAGCTACCAAATGATGAATTTTTTTTTTTGGTTTTGGGGGGGGGGGGGGGGGGGGAGGCAGGAAAACAGTAATTGAATTCAATGAACTCGGAGTAAAAAACTTTCAAAATAAGCATAACAGACTTGATAACATATGAAGATACAAAAAATTATCCCCAATATTACGGTCATAATTATTCATAAACAACTACAGATGTCCATAATTTTCCTTAATAACAACAATGATCAAAGAAGCACTATTAAATGCTTCTTGAGATCCATCATCAATATTTTGTAACATCCCTTAAATCCAAGAACCTACTAAATAATAAAATGAAAAAGACGCGGCAAAATATTTTTGAAATTCAACAAACTCTAGTAACGAACTTTCAAAATAAGCGTAACAGACTTGACAACGTAAAACTATTAAACAACACAATAAAAACTCCATCAGCTTTGTTCATCCATAGCCAACAACAACAATAATGAAACCATTCAATGGTAGGTGATAAAACAAACATCCCAATAGCCAGTTCGTTTACTAAGAAAACATGAGCAACAGCATGAAATTTCTTAGAATCTAATTAAATGTTGTTAAGGCATATGACTGGCAAACACATTTCAAGATTTCTTCACTTTTTCCTTGATTTCTCAGCAAACAAACATACATAATTCTCTTTGATGATTCAAATTTTAATCAGAGTCAGCATACACTTGAAAAAAAAATTTCTAATATATATATAACTATAGCCTCCATTCAAAATTGAAGAAAACAAATAGAAAAGAAGAATAGAGCAAATATCCATTTTTCATATTAACTTGTATTTTTCAAAAACAAGAAATATTTATATATTTTTAAAACAACCCAGCATTCTTAACATGCAATGTGATATGAAACAAGGCACAAGAATTACATATGATTTTTCAATAATTTTGATCAAAACCCTAAAAGGGTCTAACAACAGCTAGCAATCGAATAAAGTGGCTATAATATATATATCTATGTAAACAAAAGTAATAATAAAAGGAAAAAAAATGATAAGAGACAATATAAGTTACCCATTTCAGTGAATTGATTCGAAAGAGACGCCATTGATGAATTCCCACTTGAATTTTGATTTTTCCTTTTTTTCTCTTTTTTAAAATTTTTTTTTTTACCACCCAGAACCAAATAAAACTCCAGAAATTAAAAAAACCAGAATATTAAAAACCCAGGTATCACACAATGGAAAATGTATTTGTGGGTATATTTATAATATCGAGTAAATATAAATGGTAATGTGGGTATTTTATAAATACATAAATATATATAAATATTTATATATACATATATTTATTTTTACACAACAATTTTGCTTATATGATAAAACACTAACCTTGGTTAATGTTTAACTCTAGTTCGTGGAAATTGAAAAATTGGCAGGTTGTATAAATATGGAAAAATTCAATTTTTGGTAATTTCCAATGTACCAACGTGTAATGCTTTTTCTTCTTGTACATACCTTTATTTATTTTTATTTAAAATGTTAAAATTTACGTCAATGATTGAATTTGACAGCTGGTACCAAACATAGTTTTTTCAAAAAATAAAACAAAAAAAAAAAATTAAAAGAGACTTTAACATGGATTTTTGTAGAATATTTCAATTTTTCCAGAAATGGGAGGGGCAGTAAATGTATTGACATAGCAAATTGTGACAAAAAATGGCAGCATAGTAAGCGTATTAAAGATGATACCAACTTCTTCCTTTTGCCAACAATGAATCTACAATTATTTGTCAAATAGAGAATTTTGCTTTGAATGCATGCCCCAGCTCCTCCATTTACCATATATGTACCAGGTAAAATTGGACTTGCTTAAATATTTTTACCGAGTAGAGATTAAATCCACACAATAAAAAACTTTCCATATGGTTTTGGATCCTCAGGATTATGCTTACCAATTCTATTCTTAAGCTGCAGTATCAGCAAATGGATCTCATTACCATATGTGTCTAGCTTTAGATACATAATGTCAAATCTGTACAACACATAACAAGTTTAGGTGACTGTCCAGGTCTCTACATTTTCATGGAATGAGACGCAACTTGCTCTAGCATCAGTAGTTGCAATCAGAGAGATTTGCTTAATCCATTCTGTTAAACTGTTACAATGAGTTTCAGCGAGAGCATTTTAAACGAACCTGGGGGCTCAACGCCAAGCACTGGCAGATCTTAAGCATACCACTGTTATATTGCCCTTTTCTGAATCAATGTCAATTCTTATAATTAGTGCATCGAAACAAGTTCTAGAAAGGAAATATAAACCAGAAAGACAAACGTCAATTAAATGTGATAATGGTACACATTGTGAACTAAACAAAGGACGCATGATCCTGCTACAGATGAAAAAAACCTCCAGATCTGCGAGAAATCATTACTGGTTTAAGAGTCAAACCAATACAATTAAACGCTCTAGACAAATAAATAACTTCAATCCAAAATTGAAGCAGACGTCCTTACAAGGCCTGTTTCATTAAATGTGCAATGTAATCAAGAACTGCCTTCGACTGTTGGTTCAGAAGGATTATGAGCAGCAAAAATGCTTGTAGCCCAAGCTACGTTCAATAAAACTATTTGCACCTGCATATCTATGTAAAACAATCATCCGTTGCTTCTGTTAAGACTCCCGTAGAGTTGAGCATAAACACTCTTAGTCCTATGAACGACAATCAAACTCAACACCATTGCTATGATGCAAAGTCCTGCCATTATCCCACAAGTGATAGAGTAGCATATGGAACCCACACAAGCAGGAGTCTCCTGATCCCGAAAAGAAACCGGAAGCATATTGCCGGTATATTGCGAGAGAAGGCCAGCTTGTTTCTCTGCATAGTAGTCGTATATACCACTGGCGATGACACTAGAGAATATTAGAGAACCAGCAGGACTTGCCAGTGTCAGAAAATTATACAAGGCGCCAAAACTCTTCAACCCAAATAGCTCTGAAGCTGCTGCTGGCACAATTGCCCAGTGAGCACCATAACTGAGTCCTACCAGCACTGTTGTGACATATATTTCACCAGGCCATCCAATGGCATAGTAGAGCAGTGCAAAAGCCATTACAACCTGAGCTACAGCCATGGCTACTGGTCTTGGGTAAGCAAATTTTCTGAATTTCAAGGGAGAAAAAAAAATCAAGCTAAGATCAGGTCAAAGTTTCCTGTTAGCTGAAGTAAAATCACTAACAATTATTCACTGCTATAAAAGAAAATAGGTTGCACCTTACAATGGCCTCTGAAAAGTAGCCACCTCCAACCCGGCCAAGAAAGTTCCAAATGCTGATCATGGATACATATATACCTGTGTCAGCATATCCAAGAGATTGACAAATCTGTCCCAGATTGTCAATAACAGTCAAACCAGATCCTGAAGCCAGTACAAGGGAGAAGAAAAGAAGCAAAAAGTCGGCCTTCATCAGAGCCTGAAGTAAAGTGAAATCCTCTCCTCTCCGTGGACCTTTTCTCCGCTTGACCCTCACTGCCCCTTCTGCAGCTGCTTGAAACAGTTTAGCTTGCAAATGAGCAATTCGTTTTTGTCTTTCCGATGCTGGAAGCAAGTCTACTTCTGAAGGCTTCTCATCTTCAACCTCACTTAGAATCACCTCTTCTCCATACTCCTTAGATTTACTTGCTTCTATTTTATTTGTCTCGGCAAGAAGAGTCTCCTCTACTGGAGGTCGTGGTTCCGTGAAGAAAACCAATATAATAGGAATTGTTACTGGAAGCAACATGATAATGATCAAAACCACTGCTAATACTGTGAGCAAATTTTGATTTACAACTACTAGATCCTCAAGCAGCAAGACGGCCAACATATAAGCTGCCAGAACGAGGCAAACGGAGTATGTGAATAAGAAGCTTGAATTATCAGACGGCCTCACTTGTCTATGTCCCCCTATAGGTCTAACAATGAACATAAAAGCAATTACAACAACTGAAGGTCCAACGGCGACTAAGAAAATCAGTGATGCTTCATTAGGAGCATTGATCATGATATAAATTTGAGTCAAAATAGCACCACTCAACCCGGCAAATCCTTTCAGTATCCCCACAACAGGACCCCTGCTTTTGGGGAAGTTCTGCACGCATGAAACCAGAGCCGCTGTGTTGAAGTACGTCTCGCCATTTGTTCCAACGAATATAGCAATGCAAAGCTGCAAAAAAGGAAAAAAATAAATGAGATTAAATTAAAAAAAAATCATAATCCTGCATGAAATGGTTGACAAAAACTGCAAAGCTTCTAATACAAGTACTCGAGCATATGGCCATCTGGCCAAATATTCACAAGCTTTAGGTACTGAAATGAAATTTCGGTAGCTAATAACCAATCAAAGAAATTAGACAATGATATAATGGCATGGACAATTCATATGCTTCTTCTTCTTCAATAATTAATTGCTCTACTCATTGATCTGAATTAGAGATTAGGAATAACATCTCAAGAATACTCATTAATAAAATATGTTTATCAATAAGCTTCTGCCACTACCTATCAATAAAATATGTTTATCAACCACAGGAAAGGTTTTTTTTTTTTAAAAAAAAAAAAAAAAACTCAAATTCCAAAAGAAAAATCAAATTTCTTCCTGAACCCAAATTAAAAAAATCAGAATTCTCAATCTTCTCTCGATACATGATACTGAAACTTGCATAACATAACACAAAGAAAGACAGATAGGCTTTAACAGTAGGGACGAGGCAGGGCAAGCACTCACCACCCAAAGGGGCAAAGAAGGCAATCTATTGGTGACTATAAGCCAAACCAAGCCATACCCAACAAAATTCTGAAGTGCACCAATAAGATTAATAGACCAGACAGGCAAAATTTCAACGAAAGTACCAGGAACAAAGCCAATACTGTCACCCAAATCCTTGGCCACACCCAAAAGAGAAACCTGTCTCTGGTTGTAACCCATATGGGTTTTGATCACAGGTGATATGCTTCCAAACAAGTAGCCAATCCCAGCACAAGACTGAATCCACATTGAACAAACAAATACCAGCCATCTGTCGTTCACAAAGGACGTGAGTCTCTCAGGTACACTTACCATACTTGCACTCTAAAGTCTCTTCACTCTTGAGGAAGAAATGATGATGATTGAATATGAAGCATCCGTTGTGTTACTGTTACAAATTTAAAATATGATTTGCTTATTGACTTTGTGTTTTTTTTTTTTCACTGCTTTTGGCCTTTTTATTTAATACATAGAGAAGCCAAAAAAACTGTCACAATCAAAGCGCGGTAAAACTAGAATGATGGCCAACGGTCATTATAACTGGAAATGAAAGGAGGGTGGGTTCTGGAACTGGAAAGGTGATGTGAAAGTGAATCAATCTGAAAATTTTGACTTAGTGGATGAGCAGCATGCGTTGCGTTTTGTCATTTTCTTCTTTCTTAGATGATGTTGAATTTGTTGCTACCTTAATAACGTAATAATATTGGAAAATTAAGATTTATAAATTTAAATAAAACAATATGATTTTAAATTGAGAGTTTGTGACCAATAACTTCTTTAACTGGCATATTGAATTGAGTTTTATTGAAACTTTTAACTTTGGTACATCTGACTATCTGAGGCAGATTTTGAAACATATATTGAGTTGTGTTTATAATATTTGTATGTCCTATCTAAAGAAATTGAAAAAAAAATTGTAATAAATAAATGAATGAAGTTTGAATGTTGTCCTTATTAACATATGTATAATGCTAACTAATAAGAGTTAATAATTATTTATTACTTGAATCAATCAGATGGTGACACATCATTTGTCATATTAGTTATAAGATAAATCAAATATTCTAACTAAATAATTATAACATTATTACAATAATATTCCGAAGGTATATCCATTAATTGTACAAACGGTTCCAAAACGTCAATTTTACTCTTTGCAAATTGTGGTCATGAGAGATGAGCTGCTTCCTATCCACTGGCTTTATAATTTGTGGCACTGATAAGAGGTAAGGAAGTCATTGATAGGCGCCTAAGAAACGCAGGCATGATTTATGAGATATGATTGAATACTTTTTGAGAAACAGGACAACATGCAACGATTTTTCTTTATAATTAATTAATGTATGGCATGCATATACAATAATATCACGGCCCCAACAATCATCAATCATTTGAAAACGTTTTCAATGTTGCGGATGACATCCACCGGCAACGGCTACCACCACTTCAATCTTTTCAGAAATGGGTTCTTAACATTCATGATATAACGTATTTTTAATATTTGAAAATTGTGAAGGATATAAATAAATCGTCACACATCAATAGAGACTTAAACGTAAGGGTTGTAACATTTTTCTTTTAAAAATATCAAGTTAAATTATCCATAAACAACATTTTTTACTTTGATATAAACTTGTGGTATTCATGACCAATGCCCAATCATCAATATATCTCAGTACCCAAATTTGCCTTCTAACACCCTTTCAATTGTCGTGGTCACTTCCAGTTTTTGCAACATTTTGCCAGGACACAGATGAATGTTACCATAATTTCTTTGCCAGCGTTTGCTGATTTTCTTCTTTCTCTTCCTCTCATACGAGCCATATTGGCCATGGATTTTGTAAGATTCTAAAAACACCAATGAAGTCCCATGTGATGGGAATTATCTCTACTGTTAATTTTTGCTATGATTTCCAAATGCTATATATGATAAAAGGAATCACTACAAATGAAAAGACTACGGCTCTCAGCAAAGAACAAGATATATATTTGAATTACATGCGGAAACCTCATTTCTAATCAATCAAAGTAACTTCTCCAGCATTCCATACTGAAAAGGCCAAAAATTTTACTGACTATAACATGAATTCAGTAGCAAGCGGTTTGAGTTGAGTGCAATGAACCACACTGAAATGAAGCTGAAATCAAAAAACACACCCGTAGTAATTAAACACTAATAGTATGTATTATACTATTACACTATCATTCAGCAACATACAACTTTCTCATGATTCACCCAGCAATAACTCCAATGAAATGCCAAAGCCAAAAGATCTGTGCTTTACTTCCACATTCATCATTCATATCAATACAAAATGATTCAATAAGAACAATGTTCATCTTACAACTAGCAGGGAAGAAGAAAAATAGACATAATATCAGAACCTTTGGCAACCGTAGTACAAGACTCATGATTCTGATTATTATTGCATGCTAAAACTTAGACCCCATTGTAGCCATCTTCATATATATTCCCTCTTAGTGCTCTAACAAGAATCCTAGGGTTTTATGCGCACTAATAGTTTCTGCCAAGAGTGTGCCATAACAACCATGCATAGAAGATGATAGCTATGCTTTATCACAGCTTTTAATTCTTTTTCCATTTCTTTACGGTTGACAAGATCTCATTTCTTCTATAACATGGCCGACAAAGGGCCTTTATGTAGATTATGACCAAAAAAAAAAAAATTCCACCCAATACAATGTTTCTTATTTTTAGTCTAGCCACTTCGATTAACTTCAAAACTCCTCCAGTTAAACATGCTGTCGAAACTAACATGTTGGCAGTATTTTTAATCTTCCACACAGGCAAATAAGACAGAGTAATAGACCAGCTAGTGAAGTTTCCTCCAGAAATAGTCAAGGCAATGAGAGCAATAACAAAATTGAATTAAAATGAATTCACACATATGTAGTTATTACAATTCTCCCTTCATGCTCATGGGAATTAGACAGTAAATTTTAATGGCATCAATTATTATATGTGATGACTAGATACAGATTAGTAAAATTTACTGAAGCTACTGATATCGTAGTAGTAAAGATATAAGTCTATTCCATGGAATCAAAACTTGGAGCATACCAGCCTAACTCATCCACAATTTGCTTCATTCTTTCTTCCTGTCCCTTTGAGTCCCCTAAAGCTGTTGTGAAGGGATATACATAAGTTACTTTTTTAGCCACTGACCTATAAGCAACCACATCCCCTTTCACCAAAAACTCTAGCACGTCCCGGCCAAAACCTCCATCAACCTCTGCTTGTAAATACTGGCCTGAATTTGTCAAATATGCTAGTTTTAATGTGTGACAAAATGTGTGAAAGTGTCTAACAATGTTTAGTAGTTAAATTGAGTCAAATTACCAAATGGGGTATCTTCTACAACACCAATCTTGACATTTTTCTGTGTTTTCAGGATCGCTTCCTGCAATTTCTGCAACAAAAGAAAACCAAGCTAGCTAAAAACGGATTACATTCTCTCATGATCTCAGTTCATCTAGTTAAATCTCAACCATTCACCATCTCTAATAGACATGCCACATGTGACCAAAGCTCAAGAGAGCTCAGATGATAAGAGGATCCTAATTCACAAGTGTAGTCATGTGTCATTCAAACCTGAATTGCATTCTCAATGGAACTTTCAGGAATTCTCAAAGGGAATGCAAACGATGACGATTTGGGGTTAGTGGACACACACCCTGGATTTGTTGAAGGGCAAGGCCTAATTTTCCTGCAAGAAGAAGTGAAAATAGTTAAAGTATAGATATAACGGGCGTGTTATATAATGTTGACGTTACATGGCAAATTGGGGCAAAATTGAAAACATACCCATCTTGCTGTAGTCCTAATTGCAAGTTCTTGGACTGAGAAAATGGGGTGGTCGGAGAAAGCAACGGAGACTGAGAATTGATGAAAGGAACGGCTGAACAAGGCAATGGAGAGTTGAATGTTACAGTGAGAGCCAAGGAAAGCAAATGGGATAAAATCTTGGGCTTTTTGTAAGGGGCCTGTGAAGTGAATGCTGCGGGATCAGGGTGGTGGCCATGGCAAAGTGATGATTTTTTGTTGAAGATTGTTGAAGATTTTATGAGCGAGAAATCAGGTTGTGGGTAAAGGTGACCAATCAAACCCATGTTTGTTAAAATTTGTTATCCCTTCACTTTTTCTGTTAGATAGAGTTATGCTACGTCTCGGCTCCCCTCACTCTTCAGTCTTCACTCTGGGATGAAGAGGTGAAACGCACCGTTTTTTTTTTTTTTTTTTTCATTAGAGGTAAATGTAATTTATATTAAATATACATATCAAATTATATCTCAAAAATTTATAATCTCAATTGATGCATGTGCCATGTAATCATACATTCAATATATTTGGGAAATTTATAAAAATAACCTCAAAACTTTTTTAATTTTTGAATTTAGCCTCCCAAACTTTTTTCTATCATAACTAGCTAATTGCTAGTTTTTTAAACCAAATTTTCCTCGTCAATTTAAATAAATTTACAAACTAATGCCACACATACACTCTCCATACTCTCTACACTTTCTATACTCTCTACACTCTAAAAAAAATGCAACTAACATTCTCTACAAATCTTCAAATCTCATCAAACAAGTGTTGTATAGCTGAAGATATAATCATCAATTGATAATTGGGAAACTTCTTGAGGTTAGTTTCTATTTTTACACAGTACAAATCTTAATACGAAATTGATATGGTTGTGTTGTAAATATTGTTATTTTTCATTTATAAAACAATATAATTTGTAAAAGTGCTTACTTGGAGTAGAGAAACTTAGTTTAAGTAGAGAAATCGAGAAAAAAAAAGTCAAAAATTCGAAAAAAAATGAACCCAGATTTAGTGAGAGAGGCTGTGGGACAGGTGCCTGTCTAACTAAATCTGGGTTCAGATTATGTGCGACAGGCACCTGTCCCACTGCCTATCGCACTATGTTGGGTTGCATTTTAGCGGGACAGGTGACTGTCTCACTAAATGCATGTGGGACAGGCAGTGATATGGGCCTGTCCCACAGCCTGTCGCACATGCACCTAGTGAGACAGACACATGTCCCACTGAAATACAGCAAACATAGTGGGACAGGTTTCTGTCGCACGTAAGCGTTTTTGCATTTTGGTGAGACAGGCTCCTGTCTCACTAAAACAACTTGTCTTACCAAATTTCAGATATTTTTTTAAAATAATAACTTGGGCTACATGTGTCTGTTTAGAGCGTATAATATACCGTTTCGAAGCTTGCATGGAGATGAATCAAATCTAAAATCTTGAATTGCATTGTATGAAATGGTTGGACCAAGAATTTGTCTAAATTTAATTGCGATGGGCACGTACATATAAAAAATGTGCCGCATTTCTCTTTATCATATTTTGTAGTTTGTAATCTTATTTCTTTTATTTTTTTAATGATTTTAGGCTTAATGGATTCGGTTGTGCTTCAATTGTCTTAAGACGGCTGGTGGGAGATGTTGGCAGATGGCCGTATGGAGTACGTGAATGCTAAAAATACAGTTGTTTTTGTTCGGAAAGATTGTACGTTTGATCAATTTTTGGCAAGAGTGTATGAAGTTTTACAGATAAATCCTAATGAATATACTATGACGATGAAGACAACTTTGAGGTCTAGCAACACAATGTATCGTGCATGTTCACTACCTATGGACATATTTAATGATGAAATGGTAAAGGTTGTATTACATATGGCCTCTGATGTGGTCAACTATGGATGTATCACTGTATTTGTTACCACATCTCCTCGAGTTCCGGTCGAAGATCTTAAGCCATTTATAGAAACTAAATCTTCTTTTAAAGCAAACGACTATGTCCCCGATACTGAAGAAGAGGTGTTACCACAGCCGATATTGGGGCAGCAACATTACTCTCCACTCCATGAAAATAATAACTTCGTTGATGAGAACGGTATTACATTTGTCAATGTTGAAGAAGAGGTTTTACCAGTAACGACATCGTTAGAGCAACGGTACTCTCCATTCCACAACAATGATTTCCGCAACAATGATGATCCTGTTGATGACACCAACAACACAGAAGCTGATTATGTTTTTGCAGAACCGTTCAATAGTGCAAGGCCCACTGTGTCCAATAGTCCAATTGATAATCGGAGCATCGGTCATTCCGATATTCCTAACAATGATGAGGATGAGCATGAACATGATATTCCCACTAATAGCAGAGACAACCGATCTATTCCTCCAATGGCCCCTTCAAGGGGAAAGGCAACAGTTGATCCCCTTGTGAGTCTTGCTCCAGTTTTGCCTTCAAACTTGGTCGGTCCAGACTTAGTTAGAAGTTGTAATTCTGCTAATATTAGCCTGGGTAAGCTGTTTTCTGAAAAAAAAATGAGTTACTACTAGAACTACGGAAAGCTGCCTTGAGGGATAAGTTTGATTTTATGATTGCACGCTCCACAACGTCACGCTTTGAGGCCAACTGTTCATCGGAATCATACAAGTGGCGTATTCGAGCAACGAGTGAGCAGAATGTTCCTTGGGTAGTGAGAAGAGTTGATAATGTACACACATGTTCTAATGAGGTGTTGCCTGGTGGTCTTCGATAAGTAAGAAGTCGGGTTGTTGGTCATATTATCGCCGATAAATTTATCCTGGATAAACGGATATATTCTCCGAATGATATCAGAGCAGACATATAGCAGGAATACAGTGTCCAATTAACATACTAGTAGGCATATCGGGCGAAAGAAGTTGGCCTCGAAATAATACGAGGGAATCCTGCAGAGTTATACAACTTACTTCCCAAATACTCTCATATTTTGACCAAAGCAAATGAGGGTACAGTTACTCACCTACAGCAAGATGAAAATGATAATTTCTTATACTACTTTCTAGCTATTGGATCTTCCATCAAGGGTTTCATGCAGTACATCAGGCCAGTAATTGCTATAGATGGTACTCATCTAAAGGGGCTATATCGTGGGAGCATGTTTGTGGCAACATGCCTGGATGGAAATAATCAACTGTATCCGTTAGCCATTGGGGTCATGGATTCGGAAAACAATGATGCTTGGGAATGGTTTATGACAAAGCTACATGGAGTGATTGGCGACAGACCAGAGTTAGTATTTATCTCTGATCGGTGCACTGCCATTAAGAGAGCCGTTCTGAAAGTATTTCGCACTGCTGGCCATGGTATTTATTTTTACCATGTGAAAGATAACATAAAGTCTAAATTCATAATGTCTAAAGCTATTTGGGATGAATTTGAGCCAGCCTTCATTAATGCAGCAAAAACATATGGACACGAAGATTTTAAAAAACAACTGGAGGGGTTGTGGATGCTCCATTCGGGGGCGGCTGATTACTTAGAGAATAATGTAGGTACGTGTAATTGGGCAAGGTCTGAGTTTGAAGGTAGAAGATATAGCATCCTCACCATCAACATCGCAGAGAGTGTGAATTCATTTATGAGGGAACTGCAAAAATTTCCGGTTACTCATCTTGTTGATCACTTTAGAAAAACATTGCAACAATAGTTTTATGATAGAAAAATTGTTGCTGAATCAATAAGTACTCGCCTAACAACATGGGCGGACGAAATAGTTGCTGAGAGGAGAATTTTAGCGGAAAGAATGACCGTTCGGCCTATATCTTAGCATCGATTCCATGTTCTGGGTGGTGGTATTATGGAAGGGATAGTTGACCTATGTAACAAGACTTGCTCCTGTAGAGTATTCGAACTTGATTAGCTTGTATGTGCCCATGCAATTGCTGCTTGTCTCATAGTCCGAGTGGATTACATAAATCTTTGTTCTAACTTTTACTCAAATGAGTCGTTAGTCATGGCATATGCGCAACCTGTAAAGCCTGTTGGCGACATGGAAGATTAGGAAATTCCTCCGGAAATTCGAGACATGAAGGTGAACCCACCGATCGAAGCACCACCAGCTGGTCGTCATCCAGAGCTCAGAATACCTTCTATTGGTGAGTATGCAAACCGGAGGACTGTCAGATGCGGGCGGTGCAACCAACCGAGCCATAATCGCAAGAGATGCAAAAATTTCATTGCTTCAAATCCAAACTAGTCGCATCATTGTTCATGATAGTTGACTTTAGAAGTGTTATCTTTGGTGTGTTGTACAATTATATAAAATGAAGTATTTTATTTTGTGTTAAATTACATATTAACTATTAAAATAGATCACCGAATATGTGTATCCGAATGTATTATATTCATACATTATAATTCAAATGTCTACAATGGCTTACAGTCCAATTAGAGAATCACCATGTGAGCGCTTGGAAGAACTATCACTGAACGAGGCCATAAATCTCACTACTGCTTTTCTATACTGTTGTTGTTCTCTGTGCTCTGCCTGAAAATCCGACTTTAGTTCAGAAATTGAGTGCTCAATGTTGTCCATCCGTTGAATGAGTTTATCATAACGAGACTTTGTTCTTGGCTGTTGCCACCAAACGAAGACAAAAATGAGAGAGTGTTCAAAGCAATTATGTATGACCACTATGAAAATGAAATTTCAAATCATAAGTCACCTCTGAGGCATGTGTGTCGTCAGAATCGTGTGCCGATTTATGACGGTCATCAGCGCCAACCTCATCCTCAACGGGATTGTGCTCCACCTGTGTTCGGGTCGTGAAGTCGTGATCCTCCTCTTCTGGCCTTGTAATGAGTGACGCGTTAATTGAAGGTTGATGCTGCACAAAGTTACATTTAAATTGAGTAAACGATACCCACATTACTGCACAAAGTGAGTAAATTATCACTAAACGATACCCACATTTAGGACCCAATTTGGAATATATGTCACGTACTCCTCCACAATCTTCCAATATTTTGAGGCTTTCTCCTTTCCCTCTGGTTTAATTATTTGTAAAATATTTCCCTATTGTAATTAATACTAAAATTTAAATTATTGCAATTATCTAGTATTTAGTAATAAAAAAAAGTAGCTATATACATAGGTACACATATATTACTTACAAGACGAGAGTTGTCATTCAGATATGAATACATTTCAGCAAAGTTGATCTTAGAAGAAGCGATGGGTTTCCACTGTACGATCCGAGAAATCTTCCTTTTAGTTTTCACGACCCACTCAGATGGCAGTCCGCCAATTGCTTCAAAAATCTATGCTTGCAACAACGAAATATATAAACTCATAAAACGTATCATTAAATATTCATTATTTAAAATTTAAATAGCTTAGGAGAATATCCACACATCTGCACTCCAGACGTAAAGCCATAAATATTATATTTTTCAATTTTATGCTTGGGTTTTTCGGCGCAAGCGTCCTTAAATTTCTTGGCTTTCCCGTTCAATGCATTGTCAAGACTTTCATATATCGTTTCCCATGACAAATGACCCCACGGACGACTTCGAAAGTGATCTATGTCATCTACATCGTTAAGCAACGAGAAAGTAATTTGACAATAATCTTTTCTTCCATTCAATACTCTGTCTACAAAGTAAAACAGCGCGATCATTAGCGCATCATTGTCATCCATAGCTTTGAAGTCTAACTCCATAAATCTTGACTCGAACTCGGCAAGATTCATTTTGCGAAACAAACTATCAAAATACTTGTTAAGTAACCTGTGCGTTGTTTTATGCTCCCTCAGTACGACATATTGACCATAGCAAAGTCCCGTAACTAGGCAACACTCTCCAATAGATAACCGTATCAATTCCTCACCAATTTGAAACCATAACTGATTATTATTCTTACTTTCTCCATGTGCCACTTGCCTAAGCAACACATTATGCACAATTACGCTGCTGAATGGAAAGCTTTGGCAGTCAATGAAGTGCCCAAATATGTCTTCCTTGAATAGCTTCAATTGTCATTTTGTTAATTTCCCTCAGATGGCGTTGACTACTATATCTAATTTACACATACTTATGATACGCCCGGGAAAGTGATCGGCATAAGGTACCTTCAGAATCCCCGGTTCTTTCATTGGTCCGGGTGGATTATGCTTCTTAATTTTTAATTTCTCCATTTATCTGAAATAAGTTACAAAATAAAATTGTTTTATGCCATAATTACATCTTAAAAATCCCTAACATTAACAACAATAGAAAAAAAAAAATTAGGTTTTTGGTGCAACAGGGCCCTTGTCGCACCAAGAGCCAGGCCTGGCGCGCGCGGGCTGCGCTGCCTCGTACGCGCGCACGCGGGCGACAGGCACACGTCGTACGCACCCCGTGCGCGCATGGCAGGCGCAGCCAGCGCGTGCCAGGCTTGGCCGGTCGCACCAAGAGCCAGGGGACCCTGTCGCACCAAGAGCCCCGAGCTCTTAGTGCGACGGGGTGCGCACGCGGTGCGTGCCACATTGTGCCTGTCTACCGGTGCCATACCCGGCCTTACATTGTTTCATCCATCACTAAATACACTTCATACTCTCAAAACAATACATACAACTCAATAATCCCCTCATCAAACATTGATTTTATTAAAACTAAACATAAATTATCTAAGAGAAATTTCATCAAACACCTGATATGCACTACTTATAACTCATCATTCTAATTAAATTTCGCTTCATCATAACACTCCAACAACCTATAATCATCTACAACGCCAATCAATTTCACGTAAATCATTATAAAATGTTGAAATTTGTTACCTAGGGTTTGAACTCTTTTCAAAATCTTGGATTCGTTTTCGGTTCCTCTAAATTATGGTGGATTCGGTTAGATATTAAGTCACCGAGCTTTCGTCGTCGCCGTTGATGTTGCTGTTGCCGTCGCTGGTTGCCGGATGCCGTTCGCCGTTAAAGATGATAAGTTGTGGGTGGAGTTAAGTGATGCTTTGGAGTGGAGAAATGTTGAGGGTAGTTTATGATCAAAATGTAACTTTTGGCTAGTTATGATAGGAATTTATTTGGGTGGTTAATTTCAAAATTTGTACAAGTTTTTAAGTTATTTTTGTAAATTTCCCCATATATTTTCATAATTTTATGCGAATTTATTATATCACATCATCCACTTTATCAATGTCCTATTGAAGATGAAATATTAAAATACAATTTTAAAATTTCTAGTACTACTCCTTTATAGCATCAAAATGAAACTAAAAATGATTTTGTTTTATTTATAACCAATGAAAACTAGTGGCAATTTCTTTTTTAACCTTTTCCCACTAGTTGAAAATTTCATTTGCTTTGCTTGAAATTTGAGATATTTCTTTTATATGATGCTTTTTAGGCATTGGTTTCTGATAAATGTTTTGTGCATGTACATTTTGTCAAAATTTAATGAAATAATATGAGATTCTTGTAATTTTACGCTCCACATTCTGACGAATTAAGATTGAATACAGAAATTAGTTATTAAAGAAAGATATTTTTAAACCAATAAATGAATTACACATAGATAATTACAAAAACAAAATAGGCATAATACTTGGAAGGATATAAAGATGTCATTTGGAAGAATTTACTATATTGGATAAGCTTAGAAAATCAAGGACACGTCAAGATAATTATAGGAAAGAATAAAGCTAGTATAACAAGAATATGCTTGTTCTTTTTCCGTAAGTATGACAAATAGCTCTAAAATATTCTCTCATTTTAAGTTAAGAATGACATCTAACCTTAATTTTTATACATTCTCCTTCCCTATCACTGGCCTCCACTATCTAAATGTCTTATTCAATCCATATGGGGGGGCTCTCCTCTCTTCTCTGTCTCCCCTCCTCCTCTCTCTCTCTCTCCCTCTCTCACTCTTTTTCTTCATCTTTTAGATCATAACCTACTTCTCCATTTTCGAGAGTCTATTTCTATTTTTTACCTTCATCATCATCTCCACCATATTATCACTCTCTATATCTTTATTCATTATTTTCATCCTTATTAACACCAAACATCTCTATATGGCTATCTTTTTTATGGGGTTCCATAAAGAAGCTATTATATCTAGCTTACGTGATTCATCTTGGATAATGTAAAATCTTATGTAACCTCTCATTTATATAGTAGATTGGTAATGACTTGCTGGACGTAGATCCAAGGCCAAACAACGTCAATATTGTGTGTTCTTTATATTTGTGTTCATTATGCTATTTTTTCAATTTGTGGTTAAAATTGTGTTTCACTTATGAGCTTACTTACGCAATCCCAGTTATGCTAAATATTTAGTAAGACCACTTGAGCTGTTCCCTGAGTACACCTATGTAACAACCACCTGAGTTTTGTTCCTCACGTCATCGGCTTCCATTTCTGACCATCCATAGCCACCGGAGAAGCCACTTTGCCGCCGGCCGACAACTTTTGGATGAGTCCAGACAGACTCACCCTGTAGTTCGGGGCGGGTCGTTTCAACCTAAGCTACTCTTAAGCATACATTAACTCCCTATGTCAATTCATACAAAAGTCCACTAAGCTCGCCCTATTTTCCTCATATGACCACATCAACTTACTATGCATATTACCGTAGCTCACCATTTAGTGTATCTCAACTAAATTACTTACCCAAAATATTAGAAAAACACACTTAAATTCAAACTTAGCACAAGCTCCCCTTAAATATAAGTTTATTTATTTGAATCAGATTTGAATTTGATACAATAAGAACCACTTAATTAGTTTGAATAGGATTTTAGCGAAAATTTGGTGAAAATATTAGTTAATGCTAACAAAGTAAATTTGACTGAGAATCTATGCATTTAATGCTTAGATTATCATTAATTTGCAAAATGTAGGGTTAAGTAAATTTGACTGAATTTATGCATCAAAATCTCACCTAAGCAACTAACCAAGTAAATTACGTACCATAATGGATTGTCTACATCTTTTTACACTTAAACATAATGAACTTAAAAAGTCTTTAATAGCAAATGTGACTATAAAATTCAAAATCATGTGACATCCTATTGAATCCTATGAACCTCAAGTTTACTTATTGTAGTGATCATTCTTATCAGATTAAGCTTATTTTGCCATCCTAAACTAATGCTTGCAATTTTTGTATCAACCATGCCTTGCAACTAGGATGATGTTGGAATCGGCACTCATGATGGGTTGGACCGGCGCAACATAAAAACTTCTAGAAGCTTCTTTTAGATAAGAATTCTATATAATTATTGTTAGTTTAATTGGATCTCCAAGAATTATGAAGCATTTTGGTTTACTTCAATCACTCTTATTAGTTTCTATATAAACAAACCTATTGTATCTAAAATAGAGGTGTGTGATAGATACGAAATATATAAAAATATGTAGAACGTATTGGAAAATACAGAGAGTAAAAATGAAATAAAGGTAGTGGGATCTTGTAATGTGATCTAAGGAGATTTTCTTTTACTTTGATTATCCACTGATTATAAGCATACAGTAGCATAAGGATTTTCCATGAGATTATCCTCTATCCCTAATCAACTTGACAATTACATAACTTCATTGTGACCCGCTTCCACATTCAGGGATAAGAAAGTATGTTTTTTGAATTTTCCATTAATTGTATATTAAATATGTGCGAAAATCAATAGATGTTAGGCAGTTAAAACAACTTTCCTTGTATTTCATCATGCACTACCTCAATATCTAATTTTTATAATAGATACCAATCTTTCGTGAATCTGTCATGCTATAATGATATTTTTATGATGCACAACATATGTCACTCATTCATGACATATTCTTAACTTATAGACAATTGACATAAATGGATGATAGATAAATGTAATACTTGAATATTTTAAATTTTTAAGAATTCAAAACAATATGTCATTTGCACAGCATGATCGATATATGTCATAGCTTAATATGATGTTGTTTTGAGTTCTTGACTTATTGATTTTTAAATAGTCTATGATAACTTAAATTATAAAAACACCATTATAAGTCGCTGTTGGTTTTTTACATATCCAACATAGTGTACAAAGCATACAGATATCTATCATGAATTACAATGAAATCATCATGTTTTATTGATTTATTTATTTTGAAATATTCGAAATAAAATTTAAGTACAAAAATATAATTTTACAAAAGAGTCATTTTTTTATGCGATTTAGAGATCACTTGCTCAGCATGATAATCATTTGTTCATGAATTAAGAGGACAAAAATGAAAATAAAAATACAAGTAACCAAGGCACAAAAAAAAAAAAAAAGGGTTTTCTCTCCAACACTACATAAACACTCACTTCCTCTCTTTTCTTCTACTCTTTCTCCTTTTCCACTTTTTCACTTCCTCTCTTTTTCCTTACTCACTTTTATCTCTTTACTTTCTCTCCTTCTCAACACTCACAATATCAACAACCTATTCAAGCTTCATTCATCCCTCATCCCACTCAACTTTGTTCTCATTTTTCTCAAAAGAAAAGCTTCGTTCTCTCTCTCGGTACAATGCCAACTCGCTCGCTAGCAACAGTATCACCTTCTTTGGCTACCCATGCGCTTTGCTCATGTATAGATATATAAAGTATCACGTTGATTTTACCTTAGAGCCTTATTTCTTCTTTTATATTTTAGTTTTGTTATTTATTATAAAAAGCATTTAATTTTATTTTTTATTAGTTTGTGCCATAGATGGATTGTAAGATATGATATGAGAGATGCTTTTTATAAATTATGAATTATAAATGGTAATTTCTTCATGTTTATGTCACATTGATTAGCATAATTTTAGTTTTACCCAGTTACATTATACATAAAGAAATTTCAGTTCTCACCAAAATAAATTTAAAATTAATTTCAGTTTCCACTAAAATAAATTTAAAACGAATTTCAATTCCTAACAAAATAAATTTCAACCCACCATAATTATTCAAAATAAATTCTGATTCCCACCTTTTTGAAATTAAACATTTAGTTTCATATAAATTTTAATTATATGTTTATTTACGTACGCCATTCTATGATGACAGATATCAATTATACTTTGAAAGTTTTTATAATAGATTTTAGTCGTGCATATTAAATTTTCATCAAAATATTTTTAAAAGAGTCATGACGAATAATACATTATTCACTATATATTTATTGACACTGAAATCAAGGATAGTCATTCAACCATAAGGATGGCAAATTGCGGGCATAAGCAAGCCATATTTGGAGAAGTACAAGTGATGGCAAATTGCGGGCATAAGCAAGCCATATTTGGAGAAGTATAAGTGCGGGGCCTAGACTTTCACATATTTTTTAACTAATAATCAACGATGAATTAAAAAAATAACTATTTCAAAAATAAAATAATAGATAAAGAAAATAAAGCAAATAAAAGCTTACCTATTTAATTTTTTTGTATCAGATTCTCTAATTCAAATACTTAGTTAATTAATTAAAGTTTAAGAAAAAATTTAGTATTATAATTTTAAATTTTTTGAATCAACATTGATTTATGAATTAAGGATTTAAGTTTTTTTTTTAAATATAATTTTATTATTTTAATTTATAAATTTATTTTTTAAAAAATAGATGACCGGACCAGACCTAGACTTTTTTTTTTTTTCCCTTAAATACTTTTTCAGGTCCTCATGTAGAAGGTCGGGCTGGCTTAAGTTTTTTTCCCAAGCCTGCTCAACCATTATGCCATATGGCAAATGACAGGTCATAACCGTCTTTTCTTCTAATATTGTTAGGCCATAATTCAAATCTATTTAATTTCCTCCAATTTTTCATGCGGAGCATTTACAAATTTCTCTTTCTCATGCCAAATAACCACTGATAAAAATGTGAATCAAACTGCAAAAAGATGGCCAAAATTATATGCCACAACTATATTTATAGACCTTCTATATATACAACCAAACACGGAAAAAGAAAAAAAATCACAAGAAAAATAGATATACAATCTTTAGGAAAGCAGCAAGAGTTGCAAGAACCAGCAATGAGCAAATGGCTCACATTTGGTGCTAGTGTTTTAATATCATCAAATTACTTCAAATTTCAATCCAAATTACATGTATCAAGCACAAGATCTTTCTAATGTTGTGTTAGAACAAGTAACAAACATTTGGTGTCCCTTGAACAAAAGGATTGAAAATAATTAATAATGGAAACTTCCCAACCTCACGTTCTATACCTAAAGGGGGAAGACCCACCTCCTATTCTATGTACTCCATCTACCGAAAAATTTTGAAGGCGTTTTGATAATTGTTGGAGGCAATGCTGGGTAAATGATTTTTCAATGATAAAAGTGAGATGTGATCCCAATCTCAGAGATTTGATAAGAGGAGGAGTGCTTTAAAGGTCGAGGATCTTAAATTAAATGAATTTAATATTTTAATAAAATATGGTGAAGAACAAAGTTACAGAAATCAATCAATACACGTAAATGTCTGATGAACATTAAATTGATTTTCGATTATTAAAATCATATTAAATCTCTGACCCTCCCTATTGTCATTCTTCAATAAAATTTTTTAGTTAATCAGTAAAAATTAAATGCCGTTTAAACAACTGTTTACTAAACTTATTTTTCACATATTGAAACTAGATAAAATCATAAATTGTGCTAATTGAAGACGTTTAGTCACACAAAATTTTTGAATTAAAACTTAAAATTTTTAAGTTGTAGGAAAGTATAGCTCTATCGATTTTTATCAATTAGAGATGTTTAAGATCAAATGCTTTTTATTATTATTTATCGATTTTTTTTTCTTTATAAAATGAGAACGTTTGTACTTTATAAAGTGAGAACGTCTGAATTAAAAAGTTATTTATTTATGGACTCCAACAAAACTAAATGAAGGATCTATAAATCTTTTATATTGTTCCGTGTCGATTATGTTTTACCTCATTTTTTATTAACTAGAAAGTAGAAGAAGCAGGAGATATTTTATTTGTGAAGATTGCTTCACTCTTTGGTAAGTACAGAAATGAATATTGAATACAAACCAATCTCACTTTAAAAATAATTAGGCATGCTTTCACAACTTAACCCTTCGCTAATATTCAAATGACTCTAAACACGTGTCACCTATTCGTATTAAATGGTCGTTATACATTTGTAATAAT